>JARJPL010000148.1:0-17630 GCA_030782805.1 Aschersonia sp. MBC 622
AGGGTGCTTGTCTTGGACAGCAGCGCAAGTCCTCCGAGGCCAGTCGCAGTCGTCCAAACCCCCCCCCCCCCCGGTTCCACCAAAAAGGTTGAGAGAAAAAAATCTCAAATTCCCGATTTCGCTCTCCCAATACAGAGGCAAGGAGGGTCCTTGCCAAACACTATCGGTACGGTGACCATTTGGCGGCAATTATGGTGCACCACAATAGCGAAAACGAACAGGGGTGGATACGGATGCGAGATGGCCGGATGCTGGAAAACAACCTCCCAGCGTCGTATGTATTCCACGTCAGATCTGGTTGCTTCTATTCGACTCTTGTCCGGGTCGGATATTTACCAGGCTGAGAATACCCCAGACTGCTCATCTCTGCAGCAAGCCTCTGTGACGTCCCTTTGGTCAGCAGCTTGAACGGCACCATCCAATGTCAGCGTCATGTGCACCAAGAAGCTACCCCAAAACTAGGTAGCCACGGCCACTCTGATGCGCGATGAAGACGGGCTCCTTGCGAGACTGAACGACGCCGTATCAGTTTGCTTATGCCGATTCGGGATGATTTAGACACACGAGTGCCGTTGCTACGGCTCTATCCGTGTCAAGGCTTATGCTATCAATAGGCGAAACGAGTCCACTCGATAGTGGATGCGCTGCTACAGGGCCAGAGACCTCCTTCGGCCTGATGTGCACCCAAGTGTATGGAGCATCCAGTAAGCCATGATGCCATCACAGGCCGCTTTTACAAAAATGACGACCAAAATTCGGCCGAGTACAGCTTTTACAGACATAAGCACCGACACACTCCCACATGACAGAAAGAAGGTCTTTCCGGACAGGCTCTGGCGGGCATGCTTACGCGCTGACTAACTACCTAGTGCCGCCGAGTCAAGGCATAGGCGCTGTTACTGATTATGCAAGCCGTCTTCTTACACGTGTGATGGAGGGGGAGGGGGCACGGCATGCTGTGCATCATCGACAACATCGGCAGGACAGCGGGAACCGAGCGAGACGGGAATAGAATGTCTCCTCGATATTTGTGAATGCCGGTTGGATCTTGGCATCGAAGTCCGGGTGCGAGAGTTTCTTGTTCGCATTGCGGATACATCATGATATCGATATTTGTTATGGCCATGGGAAAAAGAGGTATTTATCCAACCTGCAGGTCAACGGGCCCCGACAACGGCGCTGCACGAAATGATAAGGCAACTTGGGTGCTCGTCTCTGGCAGCTTGGCAGCGCGCAGCCCACCAAGGTGGCATCTACGAATGGGTATTGCGGTCGCTTCTTCTTGGACTTTTTTTGACTTTGAGGCTGTTGTTCTCCCCGACTAGGCCAGTCCCGGTTGTTGCGCGGTGGGACAAAGGGTCTTGCAGCAAGCCATCTCTGGTACTGCGGCGCTTGCTAGTTGCGACCCATGTGGCAGCAATTCAACAGATCCAGAAGGTTTTTGTTAGCCTCAACCTACGGAGTACCTGCGTGCGAAACAAGAGGAGACGCAGACAAGACGGGGGATAAAACAAACTGCCCCAACTGTATCCGTGCAGCCGCAGTCACTCTGGCGACCCTGACTGGGCTGACACCGACACCATGTCACCGCCTCGACCAGCTCTTGTACATGCTGGACGTGCCATTTTGATGTCATCGATTCTTTCACCGGACTTGATGGTCATTCAATCGACACATGTGTGTCCAGCTTCACCACAGTCAGTCCATTATGTGCTGGTCTTCCGTTGAATTGCTTCTTTTATGTCACCAGTATTTCATCGTTACAACGCTGGTGAGCCATACTTGTGCGCTATAACTTACAGTGGGTTACAGTGCTGTATCCGTCGAGACCCACTCGAACATGCCCCGTCATCTTGCACTTGGCTGCCTGGGCCTGCCAGCTCTTCGCCGCTGTCCGCTATTACTCGTTCCTGGCAGTGCATCATCGTATCTGTACTGGTACTTGGTTTTGTACCTCTACTCGACCCCTCTGCCCCAAGTCCTTCTCACTCCGCTTGCTGCTCTCCTAGACACCCAGCACTGCCAGCAGGGATCCACTACAAGGTCCCAACTCCACTCCCTTTCTCTGGTCTCCTCTGTTTCTTTGGTGGGCTGTCTGTTGTGCGGCCACTTGGTGGGTGAGCTCTTGCGGCATACACTCCCAGCAAATGCCTGCTCCGACCTGTTGAACCAGCACCCAGGAACGAGTCCTCGCCATCATCCGCCAGCTTCCTCCATCTCCTCATCTCTCACACACCTCTTCTTCCAACAAACATATCCTCCTTTCACATACTCGCCATTGACATCCTTGGTCTTGTCTTTTGCCCCCTCGTCTCAAGCTCAGCTATTGACAGCTTATCCTTTACCAGCTGCCACTACCGCCAAAAAGTTTCCTGGTCGGAACCCGCCTCGTCCGTTTGCTCCCCTTTCGAGTCGCCTTTTTCCAGCTTCAATCCATCCGCCCTAAGCAGCCTTTGACGGCTCTTATCCAATTTTATACACGCAACACACGCGGCCTCCTTCACAATGGCCCAGGCCACCACTACCGGCAGCGGCGCCAGCCTCTCTGCCAACGACAAGATCCAGCGTTTCGCTGCTCCCAGCCGGCCCCTCAGCCCTCTCCCTGAGCACGCTCTCTTCCACGACAAGACCCGATGCTTCGTTTACGGCCTGCAGCCCCGAGCTGTCCAGGGCATGCTTGACTTTGACTTCATCTGCAAGCGCAAGACCCCCTCCGTCGCTGGCATCATCTACACCTTTGGTGGTCAGTTCGTCAGCAAAATGTACTGGGGTACCTCGGAGACTCTGCTGCCCGTCTACCAGCAGACTGAAAAGGCCATGGCCAAGCACCCCGATGTCGATGTCGTTGTCAATTTTGCCTCGTCTCGCTCCGTCTACAGCTCCACCATGGAGCTGATGCAGTACCCCCAGATCAAGACCATTGCCATTATTGCCGAGGGTGTCCCCGAGCGTGTAAGTATTAGCTACAAGAACCTCTTGATTTGCGCAATTAACTAACAATCTGTCATCTCAGCGCGCCCGTGAGATTGCCCACGCTGCCAAGAAGAAGGGCGTCACCATCATCGGACCCGCCACTGTCGGTGGTATCAAGCCCGGCAGCTTCAAGATTGGTAACACTGGTGGCATGATGGACAACATTGTCGCCTCCAAGCTCTACCGCAAGGGCTCTGTCGGCTACGTCTCCAAGTCCGGCGGCATGTCCAACGAACTCAACAACATTATTTCGCAAAACACAGATGGCGTCTACGAGGGCATTGCCATTGGTGGTGATCGTTACCCCGGTACCACCTTCATCGATCACCTACTCCGCTACCAGGCCGATCCCGCCTGCAAGATTCTCGTCCTGCTAGGTGAGGTTGGCGGTGTTGAAGAGTACAAGGTAATTGAGGCCGTCAAGCAGGGAATCATCACCAAGCCCATTGTCGCATGGGCCATTGGTACCTGTGCCAGCATGTTCAAGACCGAGGTCCAATTCGGTCACGCTGGTGCCCTTGCCAACTCTCAGCTCGAGACCGCTGCCACCAAGAACAAGTCCATGAAGGAAGCCGGCTTCCATGTCCCCAACACTTTTGAGGACATGCCCAGTGTTCTTGCTGAGCTGTACCAAAAGCTCGTCAAGGAAGGCGCCATTCGACCCCAGGCAGAGCCCGTTGTTCCTAAGATCCCCATTGATTACTCTTGGGCTCAGGAGCTCGGTCTTATCCGTAAGCCCGCTGCTTTCATCTCCACTATTTCTGATGACCGTGGCCAGGAGCTTCTTTACGCTGGCATGCCCATCTCCGACGTCTTCAGAGAGGATATCGGTATCGGTGGTGTCATGTCCCTTCTCTGGTTCCGCCGCAGACTCCCCGACTATGCCTCCAAGTTCCTTGAGATGGTTCTCATGCTTACTGCCGATCACGGCCCCGCCGTCTCCGGTGCCATGAACACCATCATTACTACTCGTGCTGGCAAGGACTTGATCAGCGCCCTGGTCTCTGGTCTCCTTACCATTGGCTCCCGTTTTGGTGGTGCCCTTGACGGTGCCGCTGAGGAGTTTACTAAGGCCTTTGACAAGAATCTGAGCCCTCGCGAATTTGTTGACAGCATGCGCAAGGCGAACAAGCTCATTCCTGGTATCGGTCACCGTGTCAAGTCTCGCAACAATCCTGATCTGCGTGTCGAGCTTGTCAAAGAATACGTCCTTGCCAAGTTCCCCAGCCACAAGCTCCTCGACTACGCCCTGGCCGTCGAGACCGTCACCACTTCCAAAAAGGACAACCTGATTCTCAACGTTGACGGCTGCATTGCCGTCTGCTTCGTTGATCTGCTCCGCAACTGTGGTGCTTTCTCCACCGAGGAGGCTGAGGACTACCTCAGCATGGGTGTCCTCAACGGTCTCTTCGTCCTTGGCCGCTCCATTGGTCTCATTGCCCACTACCTCGATCAGAAGAGACTGCGCACTGGTCTGTACCGTCACCCCTGGGATGATATTACCTACCTCCTCCCCAACCTCCGCGAAGGCCGGCCTGGCGCTGAGGGCAGAGTCGAGGTGCAGATGTAAGGAAATGACGATGAAAATTCACGAGCGCCACATTGCTTTTTGTTTCGAGTTGCCATTGATGATTGGAAGCCATGAATAAGGGACGCAAAAGGTAGACTACTGTACAGGAGAGGCGCATGGCGGCACCTGCTATCTGCCCGCCAGTTTGCCGTAGATCGCAATAGACATGTAATTAATTAATCTTGTTCCATTTGCTTTTGTTTTCTGTGTGACTAGCTTTCTGTTCTCGCTGTACGTGGCTGTTGAAAAATCCAAGCTTGTCTCACAAGTTGTTGCGGCTTCGTGGGTGGAGTGGTGCTTGTGACGATATTATTTGACAAGCCTCATTAGCACGAAACTCGATTTATGCAACAATAACTTTCAAATTTGGAGTCAAAAAACATATCAGCAGCCAAATTGGGCACAAATGAGCACATCCACGCGTTCTCTGGGTCATTTAACTCCGTGAACGAACGGTTTTGCGCAAAAAGGTACAGTTGTGTCGGGTAAGCCACCGCGATGAGAGCACGTGACTCAACTTCTATCCTCTGCTCTGGATAGGATCACCCAGGTCAAGATCACGACAGCATACATTGCGCTTGCGCAGCTATACGAAGGCCATAAAACATAGGACAGCAAGAACACACTCCCCTCCTGTGTTACTTTGCCGCGGCCACATCATCCGAGAACCCGTGCTCCGATTCTGAGCCACCTCAAAAAAAAAAAAAAAAAGAAGTTGAAAACCATCACCATCTTGCTCAACATTTGACGACCATTACACCACACACAACAAACCCGATACATACATACACACGCAGCAGTCGCAAGATCTACCAAATTCAAAAAAAAAAAAAAAAAGAATGTCCTACTTTCGCGTCACGCTGCAAAGAAGCGCCATTGGGCTTCCGGAGCGCACGCGCGGCGTGCTCGCGGCGCTGGGCCTGCGACGGCGCACGCAGACCGTGTTCCACCCGGCGGAGCCGCAGTTTGCGGGCATGATCTTCAAGGTCAAGGAGCTGGTGCGCGTGGCCGAGGTGGGCGAGCCGCTGAGCAAGAGGCAGGTGAGGGCGGAGCGCACGCCGGACGCGGGGTTCTACGTGGAGAGCAGGGCGGCGGAGCGTCGGCCGCAATGAGGAGGATTCTTTGAGAGGGAGAGCGTGTTGGGGGATGGAGGAGGAATTGTATCATGGGTTGTTTGTTTTTGAAAACTCAAACAGCCGTGTAAAATAATTACTGGCATACTGTGGAAGACGTGGATAGACATTGGTCGAGAAGACTGCTTGTAGCATAGAATCCCAACATACACCACAGCGTTTATTTTCTCGCGCTTGGACGATTTCTTTTGAGATGAATACCGTAATCTGCTAAAATGCCACAATGATGAATATTTATACACTGGACAGCAGAACCATTCCCATGCTCCTAGAAAGATGTAAAAAAGGAAAAACAAGCAGCTGGGAACACCGACCCCTTTCAGGCAAAACGTGAACTGCAAAAAAAAGAGAGAAAAAGATGAAGCAATCTGCTTCTCTCTCGCTGTCGAGAAACACAAGCTAGACAATTACAAGGCGTGGACAAGACACCCGACAACCCTTTAGAAGCTGCGCGCCTTATCAATGTACTCCTGTGACGGCGTCTCGTACTCGTTGACAAAGTAAGTTTCGCAGTTGCGGCCGAGCCAGACGGTAAATTTGCCGATTTCCTCGCGCAAACGGGACACGGACTGCTGGTCCATGTTGGTTTGTGCCAGTAGCTCGGGGAGGGAGACTGTGCGTGGCTTCGAGTTAGCCTTCCTGACGAGGGCACCTGAAGAGGTTGTCGTGACTTACCGACGAGGCGGGCGAGGTGCTCGGCGCCGTATACGTCGCAGACATTCTTGTACTCTGCGTTTTCGTCGGGATTGTCCCACAGCTTGCGGATGTCCATGTACTGATGGCGTTCAAAGCTGATTTTGGTGTCGGCCAATCGCGTCAGCAAAGATGACGGCATCTTCCCGGAGTAAAAGGAGGGGGAGACGGGGCTTACCGGTACAGCAGTATCCTGCTAAGAGACTTTTCGAAATACTCTCTAAAGCCGGCAATAACCTCGTCGAGAATGTCCATGCTGGCGGAACCCTCCTCGCGGTGCGGCCGCTCAAACGCGACATAGTCTTGGAATATCTTGGTGACGGGTTTTGCGTGCGGCAAAGGCACGAGCTGATTGTTCTTTGTGATGTTTTCCCAGTCGTCAACCAGCATCGCCTGGATGTGGTCTGGCACGGGGATGTTAATCATGGGCTTGGCGTGGAACGCGTCCTCGGTCTCCAGCTCCCAGTCCTTACCGCGGCGGCCGCCGCCAGCACCGCGTCCCAGGCCCAAGCCCAAGCCGCCTCCTGCCGCCACAGAGCCTCCCCTCTCCTCGCTGCCGCGCCCTCCCGATGAATCTGGGCCGGGACCGCCGCGGAGGCCGCCTCTCTTACCGCCTGGCCCTCCGGGGCCGCCGCCGCCGGCTTGCTTGCTATTCTTTGCCATGCTTTGGCGTAGCTGCGCGTGCAGCTGTGCGGCGAGCTCGCGATGCTCGTCGTCAAACGGACGGATGCGATCGGCAAGCACCCAGTCGTCCCAGGTGGCCTTCCAGCCCTTGTAGTGTACCTTGTAGCGCCAACCGTCGCCCTGCTTCTCGGCAGGTTGTACGTCGGTGACCTTAGCCTCGTAGAGCATGTCCATGTGGAAACAGAGCACCTTTTCATCTTTGCTGAACTGCGACGGGGGTTGGCGGGCGGGCGCCATGGTGAGTCGAGCGTTTGCGCGCGTGTGTGTTTTGTGTGTGTGTGTGTCTGTGTGGTTCGTGAGAGGTGAGAAGCTGCAGGTAGCCTCGTCTGTTGTTTTTTTCCCCTTCTCCTTCTTGATGTGTATATTAAATTAAAATGAATTGTGCGAGGTTTAAAGGAATAGAACTGTCGCACAAGATAATAAAAGACCCGAATGCGCCCAATGTTGTTGGACGTAGTCTGTTGCTGGTCGTAATATGGGTGAGAGGTCGGACAAGATGTGCCTGCTGGCTCGCGTTAATTGCCAGCGATCCCCGTTTGTCGCGACGCGAATTTTTGTTGGCCATTCATCATCCAGCCCCAGCGAGGTTGGACGGGGCCATGATTGGCTAGGCAGTCCAGGTGCAGTTGCAGGGTAGATGAACCTTAACTGAGGCCCTGAGGGTACGTAGCCATGGGGAGGGAGTGAGGGCCAAAAAACCTTGCCGCTCACTCATTATTGATGCTGTGTTCTTGATCACAGCAATGCACTAGTAGAAACTAACAAAATATTCTAAAAAACATACAATAAGTATTTAATAAATTCAGAGTCTATTGCACTACGAAGTACGTTGCAACGAGTACGTGTTAATGGGTGTTGGTGCTCTGCTGACGTTTGCGCTACCCCTGTGCAGTGAGAATGGTAAACATAGTAAACTCAAGCTTTGTCGACTTTGGCCGTCAATGTTCAGGTCCTTTCTTGGACATGAAAGGGTATGATTCAATCGGATGAATATTAATTTTGCTCATTAAAAGGCCTCGGCTCGATTCCTAGTCTCTCCAAGCTTATGAAGCTCAATAGATTGTCGATCTCCAAGACCATCGATGCTCCGCAGTTAGAATATCCTTTACAGGGGAGAGATCTGTGAGAGCGTGACACATGGAAGTTGTCGGAGGGATATTGTTTCTTTATACGCCTTCTGATTGGTTACGAACCCTGCATAGTACCTTTGTAGGCTCCTCGTCCTACCTGCCGCAGACTGCCGCTGACAATACATAGATATCTTCAAGGTTGCTTTACGTCGTCGGGCTGGTGACTTGAGCCCTGAAATCATCTGACGTTAGCGAAAGCCCCGGCGTTTGACTGGGCCGCATTGAATGCTTGGGCACTGTGATAGGCCTGTTAGCGGCAGAGCTCACACCGATATCTTGTTTAATGACTTTGAAGCGATATAGTTCGGGTCCTGAAAAGTCCGAGTCTGCAGCTATTACGAGAATGGGCGGGGTAGCCCGAGCTGAGTGCAAACCGTCGGGTAATAGGTTATGAACCAGACCGACAAGTAGCCATGAGCTAGGGTGAATTTATACTTCGGCAATTAAAGTGACTATAAATTATCAGGGATTCGCTTCGATCATGTCATGGCCCAAATTTTGTCTTCGTATAATTCGTATAAGTCTTTACGCGATTTTTCCTGACATGAACATCCAAGGCATCTTTAAATACACCATTCTACTTGGATGGCTTCATGCCACTGCTATCGGGGCTGTTCTGGATGGTGATCGCTTTCTATGGTACTCAGAACCTGCCTCTGACTGGGAGACGGGTGTTCTTGCCATTGGGAATGGTAGGATCGGCGCAGCAATATTTGGCAGCGGCAATGAAGTTATTACCTTGAATGAGGACAGTATCTGGTCAGGACCTCTTCAGAACCGCATGCCTACCAGAGGACTACAAGTATTACCGAAAATCCGTCAACAACTTGTCGAAGACGATATCACCGGGGCGACAAGCTCGATAATGAATGACATGATGCCCTCAGTGTCAAGGGAGCGTGTCTACAGCTATTTTGGCAACCTTCATCTTGACTTTGGCCACGAGCGCGGGATGACGAACTACGTGCGATGGCTGGACACTCGTCAAGGCAATGCCGGTATCTCGTATACGTACAACGGCATCAATTATACGTATGTGCACGCACGTACACTACACAGGCAGATCTAACTTGAGTTTCTTAGCCGTGAATACATCGCAAGCTTTCCAGCCGGCATTCTGGAGGCAAGATTCACCGCAAGCAAAGCGGGTGCATTGAGCTTCAACACGACCTTCACCCGGGAAAGCAACATATTAGCTAATTCCGCGTCTGCCACCACGAATGGAGGCTTATTGACTATGCGAGACTCGAGTGGACAGAGTACAAAGGATGACCCGATTCTGTTTACTGGGAAGGGTCAATTTATCGCTGATGATGGTGTGTGACCTATGCTGGAAGCCCTTTTCGCGTCCCAAAATAAGCTGATGAAGTGCGCTCGACAGCTCACACCAGCGTTTCCGGTTCCACACTCTCAATAACCGGAGCAACTGAGGTAGACCTATTCTTTGACATTGAGACTAGTTACCGCCATCAGACGCAACAAAAGCTGGAAGCAGAAGTGGATCGCAAGCTGAAAGCTTCCATTGCGAAGGGATATACTGACATACGGGACGGTGCAATTACTGACGCCACGGCCCTGTTGGGCCGTGCTTCCATCAATCTTGGCAAATCTCCCAATGGCGCTGCTGATCTCCCGACTGACAAGCGTATCAAAATGGCTCGGAAAGGCCTCGACGATACTCAGCTCGCTGTTCTTGCGTGGAACTACGGCCGTCACTTACTTGTCGCATCCTCCCGTCACAACGATGCAGATGTGAGCTTACCAGCCAACCTACTGGGCCTCTGGAACAACAGGACGACGTCTGCCTGGGGTGGCAAGTTTACCATCAATATTAACCTTGAGATGAACTATTGGCCCGCTGGACAGACCAACATCATCGAAACTCAAGAGTCGATGTTCTCGCTTCTCAAAATTGCCAAACCCCGAGGCGAGGAGATGGCGCAGAAATTATATGGCTGTAATGGGACGGTATTTCACCACAATCTGGATCTCTGGGGAGACGCTGCGCCTTCTGACAATAACACATCTGCCACTATGTGGCCCATGGGAGCGGCTTGGACGGTGCAGCATATGATGGATCATTATCGCTTTACCGGCGACGCAGACTTTCTCTTGCACACAGCTTATCCGTTCCTCAAGGACGTGGCAAGCTTTTATAGGTGCTACGCCTTTGATTGGCAAGGATCAAAGGTAACAGGCCCTTCCGTTTCACCCGAGAACTCTTTCATCGTACCAAAAAACGCCAGCGTCGCAGGCTCAAGGAAAGCGTACGATATAGCGCCTGAGATGGATAATCAGCTGATGCGAGATGTCATGGAGAGCCTGCTAGAAGCTGCTAAGGCACTCAACATTCCACAGACGGACGAGGACGTGAAGGAAGCGACGAAGTTTCTGCCCCTTATTCGAAGGCCTGCCTGCTATTGGGTCGTATGGGCAGATTCTCGAGTGGGGAAGCGAATACAAAGAAGCAGAACCAGGGCATAGGCATCTCTCACCTTTATACGGCCTGCACCCTTCTTTTCAGTTCTCACCACTTGTCAACGAGACTCTGAGCAGAGCTGCAAACGTACTCCTCAATCATCGCGTGGCTAACGGATCCGGTCACACAGGCTGGAGTCGGGCATGGTTGATCAATCAGTATGCGCGTCTCTTTTCCGGAGCCAAAGCATGGGAACATGTCAAAGCATGGTTCGCAAAGTATCCGACTTCCAACTTGTGGAATACCGATTCCGGACAAGGCTTTCAAATTGACGGCAACTTTGGCATCACAAGTGGTATAACGGAAATGTTACTCCAAAGTCACGCAGGGATTGTTCACATATTGCCGGCTCTGCCTGCAGCTGCATTGCCTACTGGAAATGCTCGGGGTCTGCGCTCGAGGGGGGTTCGAGGTCGATATTGACTGGAAGGAAGGCAAATTCCAAAAAGCTGCCATAAGACCACGGCGCGGCGGCCGATTGCAGCTTAGAGTCAGCGACGGGACAAGTTTCAAGGTGAATGGGGAGCTATACAAAGGACCAATTCAGGCCGTAAGTGGGAGAAGTTACACTCTCACCTTGACATAGGTAGAGATCTGTCACGGGCTAGACCCCTGAAGATGGCTTGGGCGTACCTATGCCATTGTTGCATGACTGCATCGAAAGACGCCCGCCCGGGCTGTATGGCGGGTCAAAAACGTAATTTGACTCAAATGGATTTTTGCCTGGGTTTCACTGACTCACACCACTTCAGTACCTGCACTCCTCATTATATGAATCTATAAGCAGCCAGTACCTATCTGTGGGTATAGTGTGGCACTTGCGCGTACTGTTGAAGCCGTGGCTGTAGAGACACAACTGCTGAGACGTACTGTCAGGCAGAGTTTAAGGATGTTGTATTGTGGAAGTGGGTGCCCGCTAAGGGGTGCCCAGGTAGGTACCTACCTACCTTAGGTATTTGGGTACCTAGTATAGGTGACACGTACAGTGGCCTGCCGCTGCTGTATTGGCCACTGTACTGGCAACTGGCTGCTGTAACTAAGGTACTAGGTAGGTAGGTAGTTGCCTACTGCTGTAGGGAAACCCGGGGGACAAAACAGGGGACAAAAACAGACCACCGAAAAGCCTCGAAACCTACCACAGAAATCATCAGCTTACTCGACCGCTAGAAATGGCCTGTGCAGTAGACACATTACGGTGTCGATAGCAATCTCAAGGATACTCGGAGCAAATACTTGACCACCAAATCCTCATACTTGCTGCTCGAAATTGCCTGAAAGACAGGAGGGCAAAAGTGCCTGCATTTCGCTGACGTACAGCTTCCGCTGACGTACAGCCAGCCCAGTGGAGCTGTCGACAAGCCATTTCTTCAGCTTCGCGCCATTTCCGATCTCGCTCCAAAAAAAAGTTGAACCCCACCATCTTCCTCGAGTCACCTCTAAAGCTAAAAATACATATCCAATTGCCCTCGCACCAATTGTCGAGCTTCTGTTCTGTATCCCTCGTCCTTATTTTTTGCTCTACACGACTTTGCAGATCCAAGCATCTTTCGTCGCACAAACCGATTTACTAAAACGATACACAACATGGCAGAGCTGCCGGATCCCACTACAGATCTGGATTGGTCCGGGTATATCGGTGCCATCCACGAGCTCTTTAGCATTAATGCCAACAAGAACCCCGATGCCACTTGTGTGGTAGAGACCAAGACTTCCGAAACGCCCGAGAGGCGGTTTACCTACAGGCAAATCTTTGAAGCCTCCAATATCCTCGCCCACCATCTTCACGAAGCCGGCGTCACCAATGGCGATGTCGTTATGATCTGGGCACACCGCTCAGTCGATCTCGTCATCGCAATCATGGGAACTCTGGTATGTCGACTCGAATTTGTCTCAATTTCCATTTGCAACTACGGCTAAAATCCTCGTAGGCCTCGGGTGCTACCATGAGTATCCTAGACCCGTTATACCCTCCCACCCGACAACAAATTTACCTCGAGGTTGCGCAACCGTGCGCATTGGTCAACATTGGCAAGGCAACCGATGAAGCTGGACCTCTTGCCCCCCTTGTACGCAACTACATTGACCAAGAGCTCACCCTCAAGACCGAGGTGCCCTCGCTTCGAATCCACGATGACGGCTCCCTCGCCGGCGCTGAGGCCGGCGCTCAAGATATATTTGCTCCTGTGCGCAGCAAGGCAGCGCAACAGCCCGACGTCATTGTTGGACCGGACAGCGCAGCTACTCTGTCCTTTACATCTGGCACAGAGGGGCGGCCAAAGGGCGTGCTTGGCCGTCACTACAGTCTGGCAAAGTACTTTCCGTGGATGTCGGAAAGATTCGGCCTCTCCTCTGAAAGCAAGTTTACCATGCTCTCGGGAATTGCTCACGATCCCATCCAAAGAGATATATTCACGCCACTGTTTCTCGGCGCCCAGCTTCTTTGCCCCTCCAAGGAGGACATTCAGCATGAGAAGCTCGCCGAGTGGATGAGGGAACACAAGCCCACAGTCACTCACTTGACCCCAGCCATGGGTCAAATCCTCGTCGGTGGTGCGACTGCCGAGTTCCCCTCTCTTCAGCGCGCCTTTTTTGTCGGCGATGTGCTGACCACACGAGACTGCAAGAGTCTTCGCCGCCTCGCTGAAAATGTCTTCATTGTCAACATGCTGGGAACCACGGAAACTTCCCGCAGTGTCAGCTACTATGAAGTCCCTTCTAGAGCCACCGACCCGGATTTTCTGGACAGGCTTGGAAAGGACATCATTCCAGCTGGCCGTGGTATGAAGAATGTCCAAATTCTTGTTGTACATCGCGAGGAGCCTACAAGACTTTGCAAGGTTGGCGAAGTGGGCGAGATTTACTTCCGTGCTGCTGGTCTGGCCGAGGGATACAAGGGCGACCCCGCCAAGACGGCTGAGAAGTTTGTCGACAACTGGTTCATCGACAACAGTGTCTGGGTCGAGGCTGATAAGAAGACGGCCAAGAACGAGCCCTGGAGGAAGTACTACAAGGGACCCCGCGACCGCCTCTACCGCACCGGCGACCTGGGAAAGTACTTAGAGTCGGGTGATGTCGAGTGCACCGGCCGCGCAGATGACCAGGTCAAGATCCGAGGCTTCCGTATAGAGCTCAACGACATTGACAGCAACCTGAGTCAAAGTCCCCTGATTCGCGACTGCAAGACTCTAGTCAGACGAGACAAGAACGAAGAGCCTACCCTTGTTAGCTACATTGTCCCAGAGCTAAATGTCTGGCCCAAATTCCTTGAGTCGGTCGGCCTGCAGGACATCGAGGATGAGGGTGTCGTGTTTGGCCCTACTCGCCTCTTTTTCAAGCGTTTCCGTCGCATGCAGACCGAAGTGCGTGACCATCTCAAGGACAGACTTCCTATCTATGCCGTACCCACTACCTATATTGTTCTCGACATGCTGCCGCTCAACCCTAACGGCAAGGTGGATAAGCCTAATCTGCCCTTCCCCGATATCGTTGAACAAACGGAAGACGCCACCGAGGAAGACCTCAAGCGTTGGGACACCTTGAGCGAGACTGAGCGCAGTGTAGCTACCCAATGGAGTGAGATCATCAAGGGTCTCAACCCCAAGACTATCTCGCCCGAGAATGACTTTTTTGATCTCGGCGGTCATAGTCTTCTCGCTCAGCAAATGCTTCTCGTTCTGCGCAAGAGTTTGAATGTCAATGTCTCTATTGGCTCTCTGTACGAGAATCCTACGCTTGGCGGCTTCAGCGCTCAGGTTGACAGACTCATCTCTGGTGCTGGCGCAGAGGCGGATGCCGCTGACAAGGCAAACCCTGCGTACGCCCGATCTTTCGACGAGCTCAAGGGCGAGCTTCTCGCCCAATACCCTTCCGCCGATCCTTCCACGATGCGCGCCAATAACAGCCCAACCGTCTTCCTGACCGGTGCCACTGGTTTTCTCGGTGCCTACCTCATCAAGGACGTGCTCGAGCGAACCAGCCGCTCTCTTCGTCTTATCGCACACGTCCGTGGCGCGACCGACCCCAAGGCCGCTCTCGAGCGTCTGCAACGATCTCTGGAAGGCTATGGTCTATGGAAGGAAGAGTGGTCCAACAGACTCAGCTGTGTTGTCGGTGATCTATCCCAACCACAGCTGGGTATCGCAGATGATGCTTGGAAGACGCTCGCTGACACGGTTGATGTGGTCATTCACAACGGGGCCACTGTGCATTGGGTCAAGAGATACCAAGACATGATGGCTGCCAACGTCCGCTCCACCATGGACTGCATGAGACTCTGTGGCGAGGGCCGCCCCAAGATCTTCACCTTTGTCAGCTCCACTAGTGTTCTCGATACCGACTACTACGTCGACTTATCGGCAAAGCAAGTGAGCACCGGACAAGGCGCGCTCTCCGAAGAGGACGACCTCATGGGCAGCCGCACCGGTCTCGGCACTGGCTATGGCCAGACAAAGTGGGTGGCGGAGCAGCTCACACGCGAGGCAGGTCGTCGCGGCCTGCGCGGCTCCGTCGTCCGCCCCGGCTACATCCTCGGCAACTCCGAGACTGGCGTCTCCAACACGGACGATTTCCTGATCCGCATGCTCAAGGGCTGCATCCAGCTCGGCGTGCGCCCCCGTATTATCAACACGGTCAATGCGGTGCCCGTTAACCATGTTGCCCGCGTCGTCGTTGCCGCCTCGCTCAACCCGCTCCCACAGGGTGTGCATGTCGTGCACGTCACCGGTCACCCGCGCCTGCGCATGAACGAGTACCTGTCGCTGCTCGAGTACTACGGCTACAAGGTGCCCGAGGTGGACTACGCCGCGTGGAAGTCGGATCTGGAGCGGTACGTCACGGCCGGCGGCGCGGAAAAGGATCAGGAGCAGCACGCTCTCATGCCGCTGTACCACTTTTGCGTCGACGACCTGCCCGCCAACACGCGCGCGCCTGAGCTCGATGACCAGCACGCGATTCGTGTGCTCAAGGACGATGCGGACAACTGGACCGGTGTCGACGAGAGCTCCGGCTACGGCATCGGCAAGGATGAGGTCGGCAGGTACCTGCGCTATCTCGCCGAAATCAAGTTTGTGGGCTGGCCCACGGGCAAGGGCCGGCCGCTGCCGGAGCTACAGCTCTCGGCCGCGCAATTAGCTGCGGCGGGCGGTGTTGGTGGCCGTGGAGGTGCTGGAAAATAGACGTGATTTTTGAAAAAAATTCCTTGACAGTTACAGCATAGTTTTTAGGATAGCAATGAGTGAACGGTTCAACTGAACTTTGACGCAACCCTCCAGTGATGTTTTTTCTACATTTGTGGCTCGGAGTCAAATCTAGTCGGCTCAAAAAATAGTGACTATAAAACAGGAGATAGATTGCTCCTAACGGAAATGAGCATTCAAAGAATACGTGAAGTTGACAGATACCATGTCGGCAGCATTAAACATCACAAGGTCAAAAGGTGTAAGTCGGTCGTTGGTGGGGTGGGCCAACGTCACAGCTCTCTCATAAAACGCGTCTCCCGAAAAGACGGCGCGCCGGGAACTCGGACCCTTTATCGACCAGCACAACAGCTCTGCTTCCAGCACACACACCCCCCTCCTCAAAGAAGCATTCTTTTCCCTTGGAAACAATCGACCCTCTCTATTTTTTATCTCTATCTTTTTACTCCTTCAACTTCAACCAGCCACCCTCCCCCCCATCATGGACTCGTCCCCCTCGACCGAGGCCGAGCTCCTCACCAGCTTCCTCCTCGACCCCGCGCGCCTGCCCAACATTCTCTCGCCTGAGCAGTTTCGCGCGCTCTTTCCGCGCTCCGCCCGCGCCGCGCCGTCCATACGCAGCCTGTACCTCGACCTCGCCACCCAGCGGGGCCTCGCCGTCGACGCCGTCGCCGCTGCCATCGAGGTCGAGGCGCGGCGCGGGGGGCAGGCTATTCGACGGGAGGTGGCGAGGCAGCGTCGCGATGAGGTGGATTGGGAGGTGGACGGGGAGGTGGAAATGGACCGCGCCGTGAGTCTTTTTGGCCTTCTTCTTTTATTGTTTTTCTTTTGGTCCTCGCTTCGCTCGCCTTTTCCCTCTCTACTAGTTATGTCATGGTGTTGAAGGATTAGAGAGAGAGAGAGAGAGAGAGCATACTGGGAGAATCATGATTGCTAATGTGAGAGGGAGAATTGATACAGCTTTTTGCGGGCGACTCGGCGGCCAAAAAGGCCAAGCACACACTCGATAGTATTCTGCCGGAGCTTGACGGCGCGGCCGGCGCGGTCGAAGCCGAGATTGCAAAGCTCAGACAGCAAGAGGCAGATCTCAGAGAGACCATTGCCCAGACGATCGCTGACCTGGGCGACCTGCGCACCGGTAGCCTCACGAACCAACAATTACCCGACGAGGTCCTCGACGGCTTGGAAAATCTACAGGAAATTTGCAATCGCAAGACATGAGCCAACTACAGCCAACCACGACCCATGACACGACTAAACACGTCACAAAGAACGCCTGAATAAACCAAAATGACATGTGTTGATTCCCTATCAGACGTGGCCACATAGCCAACCTAAAACGAGAGGCAGGCTGCCGGCATGAATCTAACAAACAACGACTTGAACGTCTCATTAAAAGCCTCCATACACTGGCCCTCCGACCCAAAGAGCGACTCCATTCGAAAAGGAAAACATCAGTCGTCGTCATTGTCGGCCCTGAATTTTGATTGTCCCAAGAGAAATGAATAATGTACCGGAAGAAATCAAGGAGCACGCTTCAGCTCCCCTTAAAACGATCAAAGCTGTATTATAGGATATCTCGCGAAAAGGAAGGGAAAAAGGACAGGAAAATTGCATGTCCGATTATTGAGCAGCACCAGGAGCGGGAGCGGCACCAGCACGACGCTGCTGAGGAGGCTGCATGCGGTTACCCATCATGGTGCGACTAACCATGGAGACAATGAGCATGAAAGCCCAGTTGGGAACGAGGCTGAAAGCCCACAGGACGTAGCC
>JARJPL010000149.1:0-65323 GCA_030782805.1 Aschersonia sp. MBC 622
CCATATTTTAAAAAATTTAATATAAAAAAAAAATTTTTTTTTTTAAAAAAAAAAAAAAAAAAAAAAAAAAAAAAACTCGCTACAACACAACACAACCAGTAAGCCCAGTCCCCCCTTTCAAAACTCACGACTCTCGCCAATATCACAGACGTCAAAGACGCCCTCGGCGATGCCGCTGCGGCCCAGCGCCCTCCGCAGCAGCCGGGGCGGCTCGAGCACGTCCTCCATGGTCAGCGCCCACGTGCCCCAGTGGATGCCCATGGCCTGCTTGCAGCGCGTGTCCTTGAATATCTCGACCGAGTCAAACGGGTTGGCGTGCATGGCGGAAAAGGCGGCGCGCGGGAAGTAGGCGCCAATGGGGATGAGGCCGAGGTCAAAGGGCCCGCGCAGGTCCCCAATCTGGCGAAACTGCGGGCAGCGCGGCAGCGCGGCGTGCTCCGGGCCGTAGTCGTCGGTGCCGGCGGGCAGGCCCCGCGGGATGCCGCGGTAGCCCGTGTCGCCGCCGAACCAGACGGAGCGGCCGCCAGAGGACACGGCCCACGAGCACCACAGCGTCGTGTCCTTGTCGAGGAGCGTGCGCGCCGAGGTGTGCTGGCAGGGGAGGCAGGAGATGCGGGCGCTGATTGTATTTGTGCCGGCATCATGATTATTATTTCCTCCGTCGCCGCGGCGGTCGACGCCGCTGCTGCTGCCGCCGCTGCTCGCGCCGACTTTATTCACCGTCAGCTCAGCGTCGTGCCACCAGTCCAGCTCGGTGACCTTGCGCAGGCCGCTGCGGCGAAACCACGACTCGAGGCCGAGCCCGACGAAGAACTGGGCCTCGGGCTGGTGCTTTTGAATCTCGAGCACCGACGCGTGCGAGAGGTGGTCGTAGTGGGAGTGGCTGATGACGACGGCGTCGACGGCGGGCAGGTCGCCGAGGTCGCAGGGCTTGGGCGTGTAGCGGCGCGGGCCGAGAAAGGAAAAGGGCGAGCAGCGGTCCTCGAAGACGGGGTCAAACAGCACGCGCAGGCCCGAGGGGAACTCGACGTAGTAGCAGGCGTGGCCGAGCCAGGTGGCGCGCAGCTTGGGCGAGGCGAAGCGGTGCGCGAGGAACCGGGGCTTGACGACGTTGACGGTCGGCGGGGTGGTGTCGGGCGTAGAGAGCTTGCCGGTGATCATGGGCCTATTTTTGGCAAGCTTGTTAGCATTCTTTGAAGAGAAGAGAGAAACACGAAAGGGGGAAGGGGGGGGGGGGGGATTTCCACATACCAGATGAGTTCGTGAAACATGCGCGAGGGCTCGTTGAGGTTGTACCAGGACGGGTACGGGTTCTTGAAGCCAGTGAGCTTGCCGCTCTTGGTGGTGACGTGGTGCGGGTTGGCAATGGCTTCTTCGGGGATGGCCTTGACCTCGAAGATTTTCGAGACCGACGTGGTCCACGACTCGTCGTCGCCCATGGCTGCGTAAACGGGTTGAAGCGAATTCTGGGGGGGCTGCGTGTGATTTGGGCACAGACTGGATGATGAGGCAGAGAGAGAGGAGGGGGGAAAAAGTGATTTTTTTTTTGAGATGTCAATGAGAGAATAAGAAATGAAGAGAGGGCGCGTGGGGGAGAGAGGACGGCGGCGCAAGCAGATGAAAATAAAACACGGGATCGGATGAGAAAAAAAGTGGTTGAGGAGGGCTAAATGATGATGGCGGCGGCGGCGCGCCCGTCGATGAAGCTCACGGACCTATAACTAAATGCTGTTCGGGCATGGGAGCGGAGTTGCAAGAACATGGCGCGGTGAATCTGTCTCACTTTTCATTGAAGCACAAAAGCTGTCTTGGGGAGTTTATTCTTTGTCCTCATTCTCCGATTGGCCACGCATCACAGCCTTGCGGACTAGGATAGCTTGCGGAACAGATTTGAGCTTATTCGTACTCGCGCGACACTGACCGGGCCCAATGAGGCTAACTCCGTCCCGATGGTGGGCGCTTAACGCCGGCGGAGTAACGACGAGATGTAAATACTTGTATCATCCCCAACTCAGCTCAACTCGTTTCTGAAACAAAGTTGGGCTATCGCTAGGCATTTCTTGTCGTTGTGTATTTTTCCGACTCTGGGTCGTGCATGTATATATACCTTATTAGGTAGCATTCGGAGTTGTGCGCTGGAACCTGTGCAGATCTGAACTCCGGATGGACATCCACACTTGCCCAAGTTAAATGGTAAATGGCAATCGGTGCATCTCCAACATTCTACAAATAGTTGGGCTCGCGCCGCAATTACAGTCGCATGTTGAAGACGGCCGCATTCAACACACTGCCGCTTCCATCATCTAGCTCACATACTCGAATGCATTGCTTTGTGTTCCACGGTCTCGTATAATTCAACTATACAATAATAGTAATTATGACCAGATTCGCACAACAACTTTCCAATATTGTTTTTATCTCTCTTCCCCATATAGTCTCGCGCCACCAGCGTCTATTTTACAAGACACTCTATTCCTCTTCTTTCTCCTTTGCTCACATCCATCTGCAGCTGTTTCCAATCATGTAAACGCGATTTCCATGCGCGCACACACACAACTCGGGCGCTACGCCGTCGCATCATCACCCGCTTAGATGGCGAGACGCTCGACCTTGTCGCGAAGGGCCTTGATCTGGCCGGCCAGCTCGCTCGCCTCGTTGGAGTTGATTGAGGCGGCAATGACGGAGCGGCTGACACCGCAGGCACGGCCGAGCAGCGACTTGCTGGGGACGTAGACATAGGGAGTGCCCTTGTCCTCGCACAGCAGGGGGATGTGCAGCAGAATGGCGAGCGGTTCCGTGTCGGCCGCCAGGATGGCAATCTCGCAGGTGCCGCGGTTCAGCGCCTTGGTCACTTCGTTGGCGCCCTTCTTGGACTGGCGAATGTGCGTCGCGGACTGGAGGAGGTCGAGAATCTCCTGGGTCAGGGCGGCGTCGGCCAAGGGCCAGGCTGTAAATCGAAATCTCGGTTAGCATAATTCTTCTTGCTCGTTCTTCTTGGACTTGGCGCTACTACGGCCAAGGCAAGCATCGACAACGTACCGACATTCTCCTCAGACATCTTGGCAAAGGGGGAGGATGAAAAGAGAGAAAAAGGTATGGAAGGGGGATTCCTTGTTAAGAGGCTCGCCCGAAAAAGGTTCACTGCCGTTTGGGAATAAAGCAAAGGGGGCCGTTCGAGAGATGGATGAAGATCAAGGTAACTAGAAAAGTTCGAGACTGGCGGCAAAGAAAAAAAAATGAAGACCATTACCAAACGGGTGGCGCCCCACCTTCAAGATCGGCATTGGTCAGACTTTTCTCCGATTCTTTACTAGCTGCTTATTGCTCGAGATTGCTGTATGAGTGGGTCTCAAGCATTGCATCTCGCGGTTCATCATGAATAAAATTCATGGTTACTATCTGTAATGAGTTAGGATAAAATAAATAGTCAAAAATGGTATCCTCAAAAATTACAGATGCTAATCCTCATCAATCGTGAAAAAAAAAAAAACTCCACCACTTCAAACCCCTCGCTATGCGCTCTTTGAAGCTCGAAAACTCGGCAAACAGAGCCCCGTACAAAAATAACAATCATGGCTCGCTCGCCCGCGCAGAGACCCAAGATACAGAAGGACAATCGGCGCAGGTGGCACTTTACAGATCCATGACCTGGGTATCATCTCTCACATCTTCCACACCAAGCTCCTTTTCCAGCTCATCAGCCACGAATCCTTCGTAGTCATCCAGATTCTTTTGGATATGAATTTTGAACTTGATCACATCATTCAGCATGCGGTCAATCTCGGTGTGCAGTTCCTCGCGCAGTGAGTTTGCCTTAAGAACCAACTGCTCATACCTAAAAGTTCAATGTCAGCACTCAACCAAAAAAATAAATAAATAAAAAAGTCACTGTATGCTTCAAACTTACTCAATTGTCGTATTCATCTCTCGTTGCTCCAGCAGCTGGACCGACTCAGTCAGACCGGCCCGCATTCTGGAGAGATCCCTCTCCATCTTCTCAATCTGCGTATCGGAAGCCATCTTTTGCGCCGTCGTCACCTCTCTCATACTTTCGTACTCTTCTTCGGCGGCACGGACACGGTGGTTGAGAGCTTCGACTTCACTTCGCTTGTCCTCAATGGCTTCCTTGATGCCATCCAAAAGATCGTGGTCTTTAATCATGGTATCCATCGCTGTGCTGCGGCGTTCCGAGATTTCTTTGCGGAGTGATTGGAATCTGCTGCGAGCTTGGCCGCGCACGTCAACATTGACAACTTGGCTGGGCTGATATCCGCTGGTGGAATCTGCCAGCAGTCGATCCGTAACTCCAGACTTTGCGTTATTCCCATAAAAGTTACTCGATGTAAAGTCGGAGCTGTCGTTGACCGTGAGGCGGAGTTCGTAGTCCTTGCCTTTGGCGTTGACGGCTGTTGATGGGAGCAGCGCAATCTGATATGCGAGCGAGTTGTACTTTTCTACCTGATCTTCCAGGTCATCTAGCTTCTGGCTCGCTT
Source organism: Aschersonia sp. MBC 622 (assembly GCA_030782805.1). NCBI lineage: Eukaryota > Fungi > Ascomycota > Sordariomycetes > Hypocreales > Clavicipitaceae > Aschersonia > Aschersonia sp. MBC 622. Next base: position 4,494 of record JARJPL010000149.1, read on the forward strand.
CGGCTTCCTTGTCGGCCACCTTTTTCTTAATTTCGTCCAGTCGTAGGCTGGCGGATTCGATTCCTTTTTGCAGGCGCTCCTTCTCAGATGTCATGCGGTCGATATCCTGCATGCTGATACCCAGAGCATCTACCGATTTTTGAAGACCCCTTCGCTCCCCATCTGCTTCCTTGAGCTCGTCGTTCAACTTTTCCAGCTCCTCTTGTAGCATTTGAATTCTGCTTTCGTATTTTTGCGAACGTTGGATGGCAAGGTTGTTGTAGTCTTCAAATTTGACCTTGTCCTCTTCCATGATCTTGAAGTGATCATCCAGTATGGCCGGGTCGGGTGTGGACTTCTCCAAGACTGCTATTTCCTTGAGGAGGCGTGCGTTCTCAGCCTCGAGCATCTCTAGCTCCGACGTGTATCTACCATTAGAGCGATCAAAGGCCTGCGCCATGGACGCCACATGCGGTGCCAGCACTTTTGCTGCATCTTCGTCTCGAATGTCTTCATCCATTGCCAGCCAGTCTCGGTAGGCGCTGCTGAGAAAATCAAAGATGATGTGGTCGCCGGTAACATCGACTCCAGCATCCATACATGCGTAGTCGTATTTTCGAGCCACATATCCGTCGAGCATTTGCGCAAGCTGCATCATCCAGTACAGGAGACCCAGAAATGTAGACCAGTTTTGTCCACCAACAGCGGCAATCTGACTCTTGGTGATGCTCCGCTCAAACGGGTAGCGCAGCTGCTTCAAGATGGGAGGCACCTCTTGGTCAATGTTCTTCTGGAATCGGTGGCTGGGATCAATGCGGTGATATAGCCATTGGAACATGTAGTTGAAGTCCTTCTGTGTTGGCGATTTCATGACGTTTGGCGACAGAACATGTTTCATCTCGAGCTCAAAGTTATTCTGCATCATGTACTCCATCAGTTCTTGACCAATTCGCGCCTGAAATGCTCTATCTTTGAGCGGCCGAGGATCTCGGGGAACACCGGCTGGTTGGTGTGTCGTCTGAAAGAAGCTTTGATGGTTGTTCACTGGACCGTTCATAGAGGAGCGCGGGCGAAACACGCTGCTTCGTCGCTCAGTATCAGTCAAAGTACGCGCCGCAGCGGGCGTTCCCATAGTGGTAGCATACGCAGCCTTGGGGGCAAGCGATTGCCTCTTGACTGAGGACAGACCGAGGTCTGCGAGGTTAGATCCGGACGAGGTTCGTGAAAATAGCGGTTGGTTGGGGCGGGACATGGCAAAGGACTGTCTAGATCCTGACTGCGCCCGTATATGACCGTTTGTGTTGCGCTTCATTGTTGATCCAGGCGCTGGTATTCCTGTGTTTGGGTTCAGCCCTCCGAGGGTCTGCGCCATGAGTTAGTTCGGTCTCGTTACGTTCGTCGCAAGATGCAAGCATTTTATACCTCGCGCGGCCTGCGAACGCTCCACAAGCCGGTGTCCTGAGACATGGTAAGAAGTGTTGCACAAATGCAAGAAGATCTTCTCGGCAGATTCGCAGAAGTGTTGTCAACTTCTGGCCGCGAGAAAACAGAATGCTGGATAATTTCTTGCAAGTTTGACGGAGTCGAGAGCGCAAGTCCAACGGTACATGGGATGCGACGGGTTGTTGCTTGGCTAGAAAGTAAACAAAGACCTTGTCTCACGTTGTAATTGGTGGATAAAGATGGGTCGTAAAGCCTTAAAGCACGGTGCGCTGGCACGCTGGGTACACGTGATGTGGCAGCAAGTTACTGTGGCTGAAAACGCCCAGCGCCACAGTGTTAGTGGCGCTCTTCTTGGGGGGCCTGCAGGTCGCCTACAGAGACCTCGGCACAGTCCGCCGTCGGTCTTTGGCCGGGGCTCCACATATACCGAACGCAGCACATGTTCCCTCGTCATCTTTCTTCCCCAGCTTTTGCTCTCTCTTCGCCAGATCAGCCTCCGTCTGGACTTGACTTTCAACACATTCATTTGAGAGTTCCAAACAGTAATGGCGATTCGCGAGGACCTAGTGGCCTCTGCGGTAAGTTTCCCACTCTTGTGCCCTGGCTGCAGTGAGCTGTGTTTGCTAACTAAAGCTCGTCGCAGGTCCAATGTATGTGGGATTAATCCCCAGGCTCCCCATCCGATCTTCTATTGCTGACCCTGTCACAGTCCTGCAGGACCCCAATGTCGCTTCATCTTCTGTTGAAAATCGAGTCGGATTTCTACAATCCAAGAATTTGACACAAGAGGAGATTGATCACGCACTCGCTCGCACCGGCGCGGGTCCTTCGCCCGTCGCCCCAGCACGTTACGCGCCGCAGGGCTCGCCCCAACCATACTACCCGCCATATCAGCAGCAGGCATGGCAACCACAACCTCCTCCTCGACGCGACTGGAGAGACTGGTTCATTATGGCTACGCTAGTTAGCGGCGTGAGCTACGGTGTCTACACTCTTGGCAAGGTAAGGTCAAGCGGCACAACCATGATACACAAACTTACGCTCTGCATAGCGCTACGTATATCCACTTATTGCACCCCCTACTCCCGAGAAGCTGGAGCAGGATAAGAAGTCGATCGAGGACCAATTCGAGCGAGCATTCACCCTTGTCGAGCAGCTCGCCAAGGACAGCGAAGAGCTCAAGAAGGCAGAGCAGCAACGAACAGAGAAGCTCGATGCTGCACTGGCAGAGCTCGAGACGGTCATGTCAGACCTCAAAACGGCGAATCGACGACGAGACGATGATGCTCAGCGCATTCGCGAAGACATTCAGGGCCTTAAGGATGCCATTCCCAAGGCCATGGAGAACCAAAAGACACAGGCCGACAACCGCCTGTACGAGATCAACACTGAATTGACAAGTCTCAAGACACTAGTCTCTCAGCGCATGACTGCTGGGGCCAGCTCTGCCAGCGGCTTCTCTCGACCAGGCGCATCCTCGACACCCGCCGCCGCGCCCGCTACTCCCGCCGCGACCACTCCCAAGCCCGCAACAGTCTCTGATCCTGCCACTATCAGTACCGAGACTGCCAGCAGCGAAAAAGCTGCCGAGCCCGTGAAAGCCGCGGATCCTCCGAGAAACTCTTCCCATACCCCCTTCAATAAAGGCTCTGGCAAGGCCTCTATCCCTGCCTGGCAGATGGCTATGGCTAACAAGAACGGAGTTGGATCCTCATCAACCGCTAGCGGTAGTAATACCGGCGAGGATGCTTCCAGCAGTTCTTAGGGACACAGTATGTAGGGGTTTGTACAATACAATATTTTATGTTAAAAGGGTCACTGGGAGCTCTGCAAATTGAGTGGTTAGTGCGTGCTTGGCCGTTTGGTTCAATACAGGCTCTGACTGCGCTATTCCGAACATTCTACAAATATAATTGATTATTCATCTGAGGCTGATTCGCTTATTTTCCTGGAGAAAACTTGATCAATGTGCGGAGCAATACCCGATGACTTTCAAGGCTGTCCTGTCAGACTTTTCGAAAGTCCCAGAATAGCAGAGCAAACCTGGTGTCAGAGGCCGCACAGCAGGAGGACTGTGGGTGATTTGGACTCTTGAGAATTTTATTTATTCCAGAGCATTTGACCCAAAACTTTAGAAAAGAATGCTCTCAATCGAGAATAGAAATCCTCTTTAAAACTGCAAGGACGAATCTGTTATGCTTGTGTTGTTGAGCCGAGGTTCTAGACTAACTAGCGCTCCCGGGGCCGGGGTGGCGGACTTGTTCCTGAGGGGCAGAGAGATAATAGCCGCATAAATGATCTGTGAGCAAATGTGTCACGTCTTTTTCTTCTTTTTTTTTTTCTTGATCAAGTTATTTCCTTCTCCAATTATTTGCACCAAGTGAACTTGCTGTCCCAGCCATTTTCCAGTTCTCATATTGACCGCATGTTGCCGAAACCCGAGTGTTAAGTGAAACGGCCTACCCAGCTCAAGTCCTCCCCCTCGTCGGCATCGGCCTGCGCGAAAGCAACCAGCTTGAGTCGCCGCCGCCGCCGCCCCTTCTGCAAAAAAAAAAGATGGTCTTGCAGGCCGACACCGACCCCAAGGTCACCCGGGAGCTGATCCGGTCGGCCAAGACAAAGTACGCGTGGAACGCCGTCCGCCGCATCCCCCTGGCCGCCTGGGTGGCCACGCAGCACGCGCTGGGCTGGTCGGAGCAGTCGCAGTACGTCGACCTGTGGACGCGCCTCGTCGTCGGCGTCGGCCAGTCCTTCTTCTCCGGCCAGGACGGCCCCACGTCCATTGCCGAGCTGCAGGCAATGACGCTGCGCCCGCGGAGCGTCCCCGGCCAGACGTGGATCAGCAGGTACACGTCGCCGCCACCACCGGAGACGGGCGCCGTGGACGCCGTCATGGCGGCTGTCAGCAGCATGGTGCGCCTCGACCCGGACGCGGCGCGGCTGACGCGGACGCCGGGGTATGTTCCCATAGAGGCTGAGTGGACGGGCTACAGGCCCGGCGCGCAGGGGGCGGCTTTGCCGGATATTTCGGAACAGGAGAGGTTTGGTGAGATGATGAAGGATGTCACGGACCCGACGACGATTCTGTATCTTCATGGAGGCGGGTATTTGATGCTGGACCCCAAGTCGCACAGGCCGTTTCTGCAGCAGTTGTGTAAGCGTACAGGTGGCCGTGGCTATTCGGTGCGATACCGTCTCTCGCCCCAAGCAGTCTTTCCGGCGGCGCTGTTGGATGCCTTTGTTTCTTACTTGACCTTGTTATATCCGCCTCCCGGCGCATTCCACGATCCTGTAAAACCAGAGCACATTGTCTTCGCTGGAGATAGGTATGTTCTTCAATTCTTGCTCACCCGATGCATTCCTACCTGCGCCAATTCTTGGCTGACAAGTTCAATCTGCTAGTGCCGGAGGCAACTTGACTCTATCTTTACTACAGCTGCTTCTAGAACTGCGACGCAACAGCGTCCGCGTAGCTTGGCACGGGGAGCAGCGCGACATCCCTCTGCCCGCCGGCGCCGCCTGCAACTCGCCGTGGCTCGACGTCACGCACAGCCTCATCCCCTACGGAGGCGACAAGCCGCTCAAGTACGACGTGACCTCGCTGCCCGTCCCCGAGACCGGATGGATGCCCAACACGCGCGACGACCACATCTGGCCCGCCACTCCTCCGCGCCTCAACTTTTACGCCGACGACCACCTCGTCGCGCACCCGCTCGTCTCCGTCATTGGTACCCGGCCCGAGGACTGGACCGGATCGCCGCCCATTTACATTTGCACGGGGTGGGAGCACCTGGGCACCGAGGCCCGCGTGTTTGCGCGCCGCCTCGCTACGAAGACGGACGTGGCGGTCGTGTTTGACGACTACGAGGCCATGCCGCACTGCTTTGCGCTCATCATTCCGACCACGGCGACGGCGGAGCACTGCTGGAGAGGGTGGTCGGGGTTCATCAAGCGCTGCGTTAATGAGCCGGGGCAGATTAAGAGCAAGGCGACTCGGATCAAACCAAAGACGCTGGTTGAAGAGGAGGTGGATTTTGAGGAGCTGTTGGAGATGAGCGACGACGAGGCGCGGGCCATTTTTGACTCGCAAAATTCCCCTTTCAAGGTTGCACCTCGTTTATAAATATTTTGTATTTTAATACCCGAAAGCTATACGAAGGCATGTTATATGCGGCTTTGTCGCTATTCCCGTTCTCAGCTTGACTCAGGCATCGGAGCTTGGTCATGCATTCATGAGGTGATACGACAATTTTCAAACACGACTCAACTGTCAATATCAGAGATACTCGGCTGAGTTCCTCGCACGGCCACACGCCAGATCTTGAAGTGCATCAAACTCGGTAAATGTCGCGAAGCCCCGTGGGAACAGAGTACGACACACGGCATCAGGCTCACGTCACCATTGATAAACAAGTATACGCACAACGTCCGACGACATCATCAAAGTCTCGAACAAAATGTCTAGACAAAATAGAAATTGGCCGAGCTGCCTAAGTCAAATGTCAGAAAGGAGGCGAGACTCAAGCACACTGCACCGATTTCACAAACCCTTGATGAGTGCCTTGTCTTCGGTTCAAATAGCTTGAAGAAGAGGCCGAAATAGGATGGGACAGCTCATCAGTGCTCGACTTTTATCCGTCAAGAAGAGCCCCGTGCTGCTAGGCAGATGAGTGAACAAGTGCACGGCGCTTGAAAAATAAAATAGAAAACCTGCTTCCTGTACTTTTTCCATCCTTATGTCTTTTGCTTGTGCTAATTATCTAAAGAAAACGAAAGCCTACTCCCTGACAAAACCATCCATGTTCTTTTTTCTTGCTCATATGAAACATGTCTATGCCTTTTATGCTGACAGTAGCCTTGATTCGATAGCCATCTTCCTTCTCGCTTCCCCTATGGCAGCACTGTCGGCGTGGCACACCACCACTCTGCAGAACTACTCAAAAGCAAGAAAAGGCGCAGAATGGTCCGAGTGAGGCTGCAGAAACATGCAGAAACGCTATACTGCGATGCTGCTCACAGACAAATGTAAGTCGACGAAATAATAATAGGGCTGTATAGATATAGCTTACATTGTGTTGCGCCAAATTTGAAGCAACGGAAACGCCATGTCGGGCAAAGCCTTGCTCGTCACTAGTCTTGATTCAGTTTTGCCATGGGACGAGCCAGCCTGTTTGGCACAGTTTGAGTTGTCTCGTTTCCTTCATCCTTTCAACCCGATCACGATCCCAAAATACCATACCAAATTCCCTCCAATTTACCAGCGCTGTGCGGAGCCGGGAGAACTGTTTCCTGTGTGCGTAACGTCCGCGTTGCGATGGGACCAAATCGATACCCCATCTACACGTTTTATTTCCGCACAGCGCGTCTCTCCAAGCCCAGGGCTGGTCGTCGGTGTCGGGTTCCAGACCTGAGTCGTCATAGTCGCCAAGGATGTTTGAATGCTGACTGTCATTGAGCAAAGATGCTGTACTGTGATGGCTTCCCGCAAGGAAGTGCAAATCACCGAATTGGAAGCTGTCGCGGATGTGTGTAAACCAGAACGCTGCTAGGTAATCTAGCGAAACGTTCTTAGGCTCAAGATGAGACATCAACACTTTAGCGATTACCTCTAGGCCAGGCGCGTCAAGATTATGTAGACAGGCGTCCGCGTTGAACTGGAGCTCGCGCCAAAGGAACGACATGAAGTAATCCATATCCGAGATTTGCTGCCATTCCCATGTGCGAAAGAGCGGCAGTAATGCGCTCATAAATCGATACCAATCAACGGGCTTTCCGATTTCGCTCGTGTAGATTTGAACAAGCAGCTGGCGGCGCAGAATGGCTTGAGAGATGCGGATGCGCTCGTTTCGACTCAGACGAGGTCGTTCAGAGAGGTTTGCATTACTCTCTGCCGGATTCTGTTTGGATATGAGTTGCTGACGGTGGATATGGCCAAATACGTCAACGCAGAACTGGGTGTGCCGCGTAATGTGCGTCAGGGCAACGACAGTCTCGGTATCCAACCCCGTCACCCATGGCGGGCGAGCCACACGCAAATGGGCTTTGTAATCGTGAACTACTTTCTCAACCTGATGATGAAAATCGTTGCTTTTGTCGATCGAAGTCTTTTCGAGTAGAACGGCATCTCGAGTCGCAGGGCCAAGGATGTTTTCCACAACCGATAACAGCAAAGGAGTCTTTCTGCTAAGAAAGGCGCGAAAGAGTGTTGGTGATGCCTGAATAAGGGTAGCAAGGTCCTTAAATGAGTCGCAAGACCCTAAAATTGCAAGACGGACGTCGTCATTGAGCGACTCTAGCTTGGAAAATTGAGGATTCTTATTCATCGCGATGGATGTTGTGAATGAGGCAAAGGTGCAGAGAGACAAGAGAGAGAAGGACAAGACAGAAAAGAAAGACAAGACAGAAAAGAAAGACAAGACAGGGAGGTAGAACAAGAGTGAGAACAAGTACGCGAGAGAGACAAAGACAAGAGTCATAGGCTGCCTGTAGCACGTGAGTTACTCGCCATTTCATCAATGATGTGTCATCTGAGAAAGTCCGTAGCGCACCTAGGGGCTCGGTATGGGCCGTCTGCTGTGTAACCAAAACTGTCCCAGTTGATTCCCGAGGGCGATGCGCCTGTATTTGGACTGAGCATGAGGTTGATCTTCTCTATGACTACTTTAGAAACTATGACTTCGGAGTAGCTAGAATAATATCTCTCTTGGTACTTTTGTCTCTATTACTATCCCCAGAGGGAAAGCATACACTCCTTTGTCAGGCAGCCATGTACTGGTACAACGTTTTGCACGGAATCTTTCCAGCCACTTATATACGTCGCTGTACTTTTAAACGCTGTTGTGTAACCTACTGCAACATTGCCTTATAAGCCTCTCGAGCTCCTGTATTGTCCTTTGGTCAAACAAAATGTGGTCACAGGCCGTTGACCGGCATTAATGAAACTGATGTAGACGAAGTGAATGTCTTGAACGAGTGCTATCACAGCGTATAGATGATAGGTCAGCGTGTAACCATGAAAGAAAAATATGGGCATTTGATGCATTGGTCGTCATGTCTTTGGTTGCCTTGAACGCACAGTGGTTGCGCGTAATGGCCACGCCGTGTTGTTGCGCTGGCGCCGTCATTACTAAATTTCATCTTACATATGGTCAGCTTATCGGAAGATTACTTAGCGAAGCAAAAAGAAAAGTATCCCCCTAGTTACGATATTTGTTAGTTTGTCCCGCCGAATGGAGACGATTTTCCTGAGAACCACAAGAGCAACTCTCTGGTCCAACGTGTGTAAATGGACTCCAACACCACAAAGAACGACAATAAAGGTCAAGAGAATATAGCAAAAGTGAAGGAAAAGCTAACTTTTCCAAGTGCCTTCCAATAATACATTTCCCTTCGATTCTAGCAGAAACTTAGTGAAGGCATCTCACTGCGTAGCAAGAAGTGGAGGAGCTCCACCAACAGCTATCCCGAGAAAAAAAAAGGAACCGCGGCTTCACATAGCTCCAGTACTCCTTGCACTGCCATTGCCGTCGCCATACACCAATCGGGACCGCCGCAACCCCTCCAAAACCCTCACGCGATGGAGCGCCACAAGCAGGCCGTGACCAAGATCGCGGCCGCCGTCCGCGGCTTCTTCGACAAGCGCGAGCCGTACCGCATCCTCCACGGCTCGACCAACAGCACGCGGCCGCGGCCGGGCCAGGCCGGCACCGTCGACATCAGCTCTCTGCGCAACGTGCTCTCGGTGGACCGCGCCACGCGCACCGCGCTCGTCGAGCCCAACGTGCCCATGGACCGGCTCGTCGAGGCGACGCTGCCTCACGGGCTGGTGCCGCCCGTCGTCATGGAGTTTCCCGGCATCACCGCCGGCGGCGGCTACGCGGGCACCGCGGGCGAGAGCTCGTCGTTTCGCCACGGCTTCTTTGACGACACCATCAATTACGTCGAGATGGTGCTCGGCAACGGCGAGGTGGTGCGCGCCTCGCGCGAGGAGCGCGCTGACCTGTTTCGCGGCGCTGCCGGCGCCGTCGGCACACTCGGCGTCACGACGCTCATGGAGCTGAAGCTCGTCGAGGCGAGAAAATTTGTGCAGACGACGTACCACCGCACCAGCTCCGTGGCCGAGGCTGTCGCGCGCGTCCGCGCAGAGACGGAGAACCCGGCCAACGACTACGTCGACGGCATCCTCTTCTCAAAGGACCACGGCGTCGTCGTCACTGGCCGCATGACCGACGACATCCCCACCGACCGCAAACCTCAGACCTTTTCCCGCGCCCTCGACCCCTGGTTCTACCTGCACGCCCGCGATCGCACAAAAGCCCTGCCCTCTGCAGCCTCCACGACCGGCAACGGCGGCAGCAGCAGCAGCGACGCCGCAGCTGACGCCAACACCTCCTATACCGACTACGTACCGCTCGCCGAGTACCTGTTCCGCTACGACCGCGCGGGCTTCTGGGTCGGCGCCCAGGGATGGACCTACTTCAAGCTCATGCCCTTTAACAAGTGGACGCGCTGGTTCCTCGACGACTTTATCCACACGCGCATGATGTACCGTGCGCTGCACGCCAGTGGCGAGTCGGCGCGCTTCGTCGTCCAGGACCTGTCCCTGCCGTACCCCAACGCCGAGGCCTTTGTCGACTACACGGCCGACAAGTTTAACATTTGGCCTCTGTGGCTGTGTCCGCTCAAGCCCACCCAGCAGCCGACGTTTCATCCGCACACGGGCCTCACCGAGCCTGCCGGCACCACCGCGTCCGGTTCGCCCGCCGCCGCCGCCGCCGCCACGACGACGGCCGAGACGCAGCCGGCGCCCATGCTCAACATTGGCCTCTGGGGCTGGGGCCCCGCCGACTTTGACGAGTTTGTCGATAAGAACCGCCATCTCGAGACCAAGCTGCAGGAGCTCGGCGGCCGCAAGTGGCTGTACGCGCACACGTACTACTCCGAGGATGACTTCTGGACCATCTACGACAAGCCCTGGTACACGGCGCTGCGGGAAAAGTACGGCGCCACCACGCTGCCCACCGTCTACGACAAGGTCAAGATTGACGTCGAGGCAAACCGCCGCAAGAGGCAGCAGACGACACAGTCGCTCAAGGGCAAGTGGCCCGTCGGCGGCCTGTACGGTATCTGGAAGGCCATTCAGAGTGGCGATTATCACCTGCATAGACGAGCCGAGTGGAAGCACAAGGAGAAGAATTAAAGCAATACAAAGTCAGGCTTATATCCCTTTGGCTGTGGAAAAGGAGCAAGCAGGTCACGGGATCCACAAGGGTGAGAGACGGTCTCAGACGGAAAGGTACTAGATTTAGACCAACTACTTAGGCTATCTCCCTGGCAAGAAAGTCTTCCCCGGTACAGGCTTACTTCACAGGACTTTCACGATCGCTGGGAGAATACGCACTAAGTAGAAGTACCTTGAAATTTGCCGGTGTGTGTGTGTGTATTAGCTGTACCATATTTTTCTTTATATACTCCGCGACATAGCTGGCATGATAGCGATGCGGGCGTCAAATAGAGCTGCAAGAGTTCTAGTGTAAAAAACGCTAATTGATTGCATGGCCTGTGGCCCTATCCGAGAATATTTTGATCGTTAATTTGCATCATGTGGCGTAGTACTAGACACCAAAAGTATATACAATGTGCGGCCGAATGACCAGAGATGTACTCTGGTACTTCTAAATCGGTGCAATTAGTGTGTCCTTGCTTCCTTGCACCAGCTCGTCTATTAGCAATAGTTGAAGGCTTGTTTCAACATATTCTTGTTCCTTCTCTTTTATGGCAAAATTCATCTCGCGTCACTGAAATGCTCATCAAACGTGAATACGTTTAGGCCTGAACGGCGTACTCGCGCTTGAACATGTCGTCGACCTTGGTAAGGTAGTAAGCACCGGGGATGATGGTAGAGGTCTCGCCCTTGGGGGTATAGTCCTTCTGGAGATGGGCCTGCTTGCGAAGGTTGCACATCTCGTCGTAAGTAGCCGGGGGGACAGCGCGGCGAGCCTCGAGTCTGGTGGAGATGTCGAGTACCTTGGAAATGTTCTCAACGCTGCCGTTGACGCGGAAGGACATGAACGATGCAGCAAGACCGGAGCCGTAGCTGAAGAGGCCGATGCGCTTGCCCTCCAGGTCCTTGCTGGGGACAAGTGACAGCAGACTGGCGAGACCTCCCCAGACACTGGCGCAGTACATGTTGCCACACATGGTAGCGACCTGAATGGCAGGGTTGACGCGTTCCTGGAAGCGCTTCTTGGTCAGGCCCATGAAGGCCTTCTCGACGGCCTTGTCAGTCAGAGACTTTTCGTAGTCCATATCGCGCAGCTCAGGGGCGACCTCAGCAAAGGCGGGAAGGTCGGCATTGGCGAGGAAATCGTGGTACAGAAGACGGGCGTAGGACTTCTGAACCAGCTTGCAGGTGGGGGCGTGGAATGTCATGTAGTCGAAGCGGTCGAGCGAGGTTTTGCCGTCCTCGGTCTTGGCGGCGCCATTGACCTGCTTGGCCTCACGTTTGCAGTAGTCGCGGTAAGCGGCATCGAGGGCCTTTGTGTAGCAGTTGATCGAGTAATGGCCATCAACGTAGGGGTACTCGGAGGTGAGGTCGGGCTTGTAGAAGTCATAGGCATGCTGCATGTAGGTACCACGCAGGCCAGGCTCAGCAACGACAGGAGCGTTAGGGCCGACAAGCATGGCAACGACACCGGCACCGCCAGTAGGGCGGGCAGCACCCTTGGCGTAGAGAGCAATGTCACCGCACACGACAATGGCGTCACGGCCGTCCCAGGCAGAGGACTCTACCCAGTTGACGGAATTGAAGAAGGCGTTGGTGCCACCATAGCAGGCGTTGATGGTGTCAACACCTTCGAGGCTGGTGTTGTCGCCAAAGAGCTGCATGAGGACCGACTTGACCGACTTTGACTTGTCAAGGATAGTCTCAGTACCAACCTCGAGACGGCCAACCGAGTTGACATCAATATTGTACTTTTTGAGGAGATTAGAAGTGACGGTCAAGGCCATGGAGTAGATGTCTAGAATGGAAAGAAGAGGTCAGGTTGTGGTGCTCTGTTGCCTGCGAGCGGTGCGAGAAGCGACGTCGGAGGATGGAGGGGTAGCCTGTACCTTCGCGGTCATCGCAGAAAGCCATCTTGGTCTGGCCGAGACCAATGGTGTACTTGCCGGCGGCGACACCGTCAAATTTTTCGAGTTCACTCTGCTCAACATACTGGAGGAAAATGAATTAGTTTCTCGTCGTTGCGATGGCGACCCGGCAGAGCACAGCATCGTGTGCATAGAGGGGTCAATTTGGAGGGGTAGCGTCAGCCAGCGACATACCTGGCTGGGGAAATAGATTTCGATGGCCTTGACGCCAATGTTCTGAGGACGAGCAGCCATTTTGAAAGGGTATATGGGAGTTGAATGGCAGGAAGAAAAGAATGAGGTAGAGAACAGAAGTAAGGGACGACTGGGAAAGACAAGTGTAGTTAATAAGGGGGGGACGTGGAAGGTTATTAATTTCGAGTGCGACCTGAGCTAGTGGGGGTGGAGAGAAGAGAAGGGTGTGGCATCGCAACAGGATTTTCACCGCCCTTTATTATTAACGGCAAGAAGCTCCAACAAGGCTTGGACGAGGAGCAGACAAGACAAGACAGAAAAATCCGAATTGGCCATAAAGCGGATTCTGCCAGGGGCGAGCTTTCTGGTGGGGTGGTGAGGGACGGTTGGGGGGGACGAGCTTCACACCAGCCATGGCCCATCAGTGCATCACCACGCAGCTGGGTTATAGCCAGTCTCCACCACAGATCATCTTCTCCCACTTGCAAGTGCGGCTGCCACGAGTACAGCCATCGGCGGCCCATGCCAATTCCACTGGCCTCTAGTTCAACGCGGCATATTTGGTCCGTTATAATACAGAGTTGTATTTCTTGGTTTTGCTTCTGAGTCTACCCATCATCCCGTAGCCTTACTCGCTTAAGCTGACGATGACACTGGCCGAATCCCAGTCCGCTAGGCGTCAAGGCAAACGCCACAATTACCATAGCCCCAGCCCAGTCGTCTACCAGAATCAGCATTCGCACGCATAGCATCATCTTGCATGTCTCATTTCCCAGCTGCAGTAGGGCTACCGTTGCCGTTGACGCGGTAATAACACCATCTCCCAGCCGAGCTCGAGCCGTAATCGCTCCAAACGCAGGCACGGCTCCGAATGGTCTCTCCCACCATCGGCAACCGTCCACCAGACACGAATGGACGACATCAAAGCAAGACAATCACTTATCTCGCAACTGCCAACTCTATCTATGGCTCCCTCAATGAAAGGCTCTCTGAACCGGCTTGGCTTCATCTACCCGAACCGATACTGATTACTCGATCGCGTGCAACTCCCGTATTCGTACCCAAGCGTTCGGACGAGCCGACAGGGGTTGCCTCTCTTGCCGATAGCTGACTGCACAGATCTATGGTTGCGCCAGCGAAAACTCGTCTTGGTCCCAACTTGGCGCTGGGCTTTGTCTCGGATAGGCTTAGCTGCCAGACCCTTTTGCGCAAAGAGGGTCCGAGTCTAGATGCTGCATGAGCCGTCGTTTGGCCAGCCACGCCGCCCTTGAGCCTCACCAGTCACAGACCAAACGAATATTGTAGGAATTCTTTTACTGATGGCTCGCGTCATCTCTATCGGCATCTATCCATGCTTCCGATACATGCTTCCGATACAAGGAAGTATTATTTCAGTTGCCGCTATCCCCGTAACCTGGCACGGGTAGATATGGGGACCGGGCTGCCTCGACCTGCAAGCATGCCCAATATTTACGTCCGGTCGTAATTAATGCATGAATAGTTACAGTGCAACATGATCGCCGTGGCCACGCGACGCTGCTTGACTAGCAGCCAATCAGAAAAGTCAACAAATTCAGCGTGACTGTGTTGAAATTTCCAAGCTCGAGGCCGTTTTCTAGGGCGGTTGCACCAAACCAAGAATACCGCGTTGTACACGTACACGTCACACAGCACAAAAACATGACCTTACAATACGATAATATTTGGGTTTGACCACGCCGGCGAGTACGCCACGGGCGTTCGGACATTGACCAAAAAACTACATCATGCACGCTAAATCATGTAGAACGCGATGCGTCCTCCCGATATAATTACGACGTCCTGCCACTGCCAGCCTGTTCTTAGTGTCGTATTTATGATATAGCACTCATGCCTTCGCATTTATTACGACGCATCTAAGATGCCAGATCTTCCATGAGTTTTGCTTGGTAATCGCGTTCGCGATTATATTGCACATTGCACACCAGTTGTCTGGTCTCATCGGGTCTTACACGAACCTAACTAGGATTCAAGGCTGTCCAGGGCTCGTGTTCGCGTCCTTGATCGGATCGGCTCCCGAAAATCGGCCCAGAAACCAGGGACAAGAGTATCAACACCCACGGCAAGGTCTGGTGTATTTATTATCCCAGAATCGCCCGTCAATTCAAACATCGCGCCCTTGAAATGTTCTTGCAATGGATGGCAGCGAATCTGCTTCGAGATCGGTTGGCTCGTTTGTGGCTCGGCGTACTATCGGAGCTTGGGTCGGCGCGCTGCCACTGCCCACCCTACACCCGAGCCCTTGACCAGATCATCTCTCCTACAACGTCATGACCTCTCCACTGGCTCAGCCAAATGCCTCATGGTGGGGGTATAAAACGCAGCTGCTCGTTTTATGTCGACAACTTGCGCGATTAAACTTTCTTATCAGCTTTGATGATCGCAGAGGGTACGTCGCCACATCTAGGTTCTGGACTGTGGCATCATGCCTGCCGCCCCGCCAGACTGCCAAGTACTTGTTGTTGGGAGCGGCAACGCGGGCTTCTCTGCAGCACTCTCTGCCAGCCAATCTGGGGCTCGAAATGTCATTCTAATAGACAGTTGCCCCGAGGAGTGGGCAGGCGGCAATTCCTTCTTCACGGCGGGTGCATACCGTGTTGCGCACGATGGGCTGAAGGATGTCCTCCCGTTGGTGGACAATGTGTCAGAGGAGCAGGCTGCCAACATTGAGCTCGCCCCATATACACGGGATGAATTCCTCAGCGATATCCGTCGTGTTTGCGAAGATAAGTCCGACCAGGACCTTGCCCACGCTCTCGTCTCAGAATCGAACACGGCAGTCAAGTGGCTCGCTGCCAACGGCATCCGCTTTTCGCTGTCTTTCAATCGCCAAGCGTACGAGGTGGATGGACAACTCAAATTCTGGGGTGGTCTGTGTCTGAAGACGTTAGATGGCGGTAAAAGCCTGATCGACGACCACAGAGCCGCGGCTCGCAGGCATGGAATAGACGTGTACTTTTCTACCGAGCTTGTTGCTCTGCAGCATGCGGTAGAGGGCAGGGATGTCATCGCCTGCGTCAGGTGTGACGGTAAAGAGGCGAACATCAAAGCTGGAGCGGTGATCCTGGCGGCTGGCGGCTTCGAAGCCAACGCGACGATGCGCAGACGCTTTCTCGGCGTAGGCTGGGACAAGGCCGCCGTGCGCGGCACGCCATACAATACCGGTGACTGCCTGCAGCTCGCGCAGGACTCACTCGGCGCCCAGCCCGTAGGCGACTGGGCGGGCTGCCACTCCGTCGCCTGGGACGCGGCCAACACGGACCCGAATCAAGGTGATCGCCTGGCATCGAATGAGCATACTAAGTCTGGCTATCCGTTGGGGCTGATGCTCAACATTCACGGCAAGCGCTTTGTGGATGAAGGCGAAGATTTGCGCAACTACACATATGCCAAGTTTGGCCGCGCCATTTTCCAGCAGCCCGCGCACACGGCATTTCAACTCTGGGATGCGCAGACAAGCGGCTGGCTACGCGCCGAGGAGTACCGCAAGGAGCGTGCCGAGCGACTTGAAGCCGACACGCTCGAGGGGCTTGCCGATCTTTGTGTGACGCGCGGCCTCACGGATAAGGACGCCTTTCTCGCGACCATTCATGCGTACAACGATGCCGTGCACGCACGACCTGCAGACGCCGCCGCGGCTTGGAACCCCGCCATCAAAGACGGTCTCTCGACGGGAACGTGCCTCGCGCTGCCAAAGTCCAATTGGGCGCTGGCGGTGACCAGGCCGCCTTTTTTGGCCGTCAAAGTAACATGTGGTATCACCTTTACCTTTGGCGGCTTGCGCGTGGATCCCGCGACGGCACAGCTCGTTGGCGACGACAGCAAGCTGATCCCGGGCGTATACTGCGTTGGCGAGATGCTGGGTGGCCTGTTTTACGGTAATTATCCTGGGGGCAGTGGTCTCACTTCCGGAACGGTCTTTGGTAAGAGGGCGGGCAAGGCAGCGGCCGAGCATGTCGCGTCGAGGCTGCCAATGTAGAAGCATGGGGGATATGGCACGGTGCAAAAGAAAGGCAGTCGCATGTATTAATCTTGTGTATATCATGGCTCGAAAAGACAAACGCCGTTGCTATGCAATGTTATGTTTTATCGGGGGACGTACCCCAAAATAGAGGAGCCTTGACTGTTGTGCTCTTCTTGGTGAACCTTATCTGTTTTGGGCATTGCTGCCACTGGCTCTCCGTTTTGCTTCTCAGCTCCATCATCCTCTCCTTTGCCCTTACCGTCCTATTTGTCATGGTCCTCGTCGCTTTCATCGTCGCTGTCTTCTGTCTCGTCTTTATCCTCTTCGTTGTCTGTGTCGTCTTCATCTTCGTGCTTCTTTTTGTCCTTGCCACCCTTCTTCTTTCCCTTCTTCTTGGCCTTTTTCTCTTTTGCTTTTTTAGCCTTCCTCTCCTTCTTTTTTTTTTCCTTTTGCTCCTTTTCCTCTTGTTCCTTCTTCTCCCTCTCCGCTTTGTTCTTTTTATCCACTCGCATCTGTTCCACCCACTCTTCGACGGCATCGACGGCCGTGTGCGCGGAGCGCTTATGGCGCAAGAGCAGACCTTGAATCTCGGCAGGGCTAAACTCGTCCGGGGGGATGCGACGACCGAATTCCTTGGCGAGGATAGCAATCTCGTCAATGAGCGTCTTCTTCTCATCGCCCTTGGTCACGGCATCCTCGCCGAGCTCGCCGTCAAAGGGCGTGTATATGGCCCTGAAAATGGACGCGCTCATGTCGGCGTCGGCGAGGGAGAAGGGGATGACCATGTCCACTCGGCCGGGGCGGATGAGGGCCTTGTCGAGGTTCTCGAGGTGGTTGGTGGTCATTATGAGAACGCGACCCTCTTGCGCGGCAACACCGTCGAGAATATTTAGAAGCGCGGAGAGGGACAGCTGTTTCTGAGAAGGAGTCTTGTCACTACCGTCTTTGTCCTCATCTTCCTTGGTCTCACGCGTCTGGGACAGGCCAGCCGTGTCAATGTCTTCCAGCAGCACAATGCAATTGGTGGGGAGCTCGGCAAAAAGCGATGCAAGGTGCTCCTCGGTAGCCGTGAGGGAACTCAGGCTGACAATGTAGATTTTCATGCGAAAGTAGCCCGCGAGAGCCACGCTGAGAGAGCTTTTGCCCGTGCCGGGTGGGCCGTAGAGGAGATAGCCTCGTCGGTAGGGGATGCCGCGGTTGGCATACCAGCGGCGCGTAGAAGGCTCGAGATAGTCGCCGGCGTCGGAAATGATGTCCTGCTTGAGCTTTTCTGGGAGAATGACGGTGGAGAAGTCGCGGTTCGGACGGGCCATGCAGCGCTGCCAGTAGCTATCAGTGCCGTAAGGGGAGACGGAGCTAGTGGCACGGTAGATGATGGTCTTGCGGTCGTCCTTTCGGAGGTAGAGCAGACGGGCGTCGGCGAGGAGCTGTTTCAGTATGCCAGGGTCGCGTCCGAGACAGGATACGCAGAGCTCCTCCTGCTCGCTGGGGTTTCGCAGGCTGATCTTGTCCTTTGTCTGGCGGCGGGCGAAGCGCAACGGGCGGCCGCGGTACCAGAACCAGTGCGTGCCGGCCGAGGGCGTGTAGTGGAGGACGTGCTTGCCGCGGCTGGAGGACAGCGCAAGGCCGTCTCCTTGTCCTCCTCCGGCGGCGTCGTCCTGGACGCTGTCGGGCTCGTCGTCGCTATCGCTGTAGTCGTCATCGCTGTCGTCGTGAGAGCGGTAGAGATAGTCGCTGCGCGAGTAGACGGATGTGTTGACGACAAAATTGCGCGTTGCGCGGCAAAAGGGCTGATGGGTCATCCACCACATGAGGATGTTGTACGTCTCGTCGTCGGTATGCACGGTGAACGAGGACATGAAGCTGTTCTCGACGTGGTTCATGACGGTGTCGCAGACGTAGCGCCAGGAGAATACGACGGCGATGGCAGAAATGACGTAGGGCAAGTACTGGTTCAAGTCGGCGCCGAGGCTAGTATTGAGCGTCGAGACAAGCACCGAGTACCCGGGAAAGAAGTAGTTGAGGAGCGCAAACTGTGGTGAGGGGATGCCCGAGCTGTCGTTTGCGCTGTCGCTCATGGCATCCTGAACAGCTTGCAGAGGATCCATGATTGCGTTATTGCTTGGCCTCAGAGGTTGCAGCGTTTGCAATGTTTTGATGATGAGTGAGGTCAAGTCGCCGCCTGGTTCAGATCCAGACCGGCTCCGGGGTCGCTGCTTAACGAGGACGGACGGGGCTGAAAGGTGACGAGGAGAGCGTGAGGAAGAAGAGAAAAGTGAATAGGAGAGAGAAGAGGAGGATTGAAGAGTTTATATAAGGTCATGAGAAAAAAGCATCCATCGTTATCGACTCGTATTGTAGATGCTTGTTTGGGGGGCGAGGCGGACAAGTTGTCCGGGTTGTTGCCTAAATGATCCTGGCCGTGCGTTCACATTGGCGTGCGAAAACAAGTGCATCAAAGGCGGCAAAGTACGGTGTAATCGTAATCGGTGAAAGTGAGGGCCGAGCAAAAGAAGGAAAGATATTGCCACTTTAGGGAATTCGCCGCTAACGACACGAGAAAATGGAGCGTTGCCGATTGAGTCACACTCGCCCGTGTAGCATCGATAAGGGTGAAGGCATCTTGTGAATAAGGCGGTTTGGTTACATGTCAAACCTGCAGAGTTTTGGGCAATACAATTGGAAAACTCGAGATCAGGCTGCAGTAGAGTCTGAAGCAGAAACTTGACGACCATTTTCTTTTGTTCTTGTCTCTTTTCGAGTTGAGCTTACGCTATTACATCTGGCTGACCAACTCGGCTGCGTCACACCCTGCACTTACACTGCCCGCCCCCCTTGTCTGATGCATTAGAGGCGCCGCCTCGTTGGGGCGATGCATGCAGCAAATTCAGCTTTTCCCTCCAATAGCTGGCAATTAAAACCCAATTGCTCAGCCTCTTTTTTTTTTTTTTTACACATTCTTCTTTTTTTTTCTAACATAAACGTGACGGGACGCTGCAGGTTAGCGCCGCTAAGGAAATTTTGACAAGGCCGAGTGAGACATGACAAGTTGTTTCGAGTCCGCGAGGAAGGTGATATTATTGAAGAGGGAAAAAAGAAAAAGAAGCTTGATGAACTGATGACGCAAAGCGGCCATAATTTTTGGCCGTTTTGGTCCGGTCACCTACAGAATGTAGCTGCTGCTGGATGTGAGCTACCCTGGTTCTGTAAAGGTATGGTAACTAATACCACAAGGCAAAAAGGATTGACTTGTGTAACTCGCACACGAGCCTTGCGAAAAACCTTCAACTCATTGGCTACTGGTCAAGAGTCATTGTAGCACATTCCCTTTCCATACATGATAAGGGACGCCGAGTCTTTAGCCCAACCCAAAAGCACAAATCGCTGCCCGACACTGGCATTTGAGATTAATATGTAATCCTCATTAGTCGTAGAAAAAGCCTTGTCAGAAATACAGAGACGTGTAAGTCCAAAAAAAAATAAAGAGTCATCTCGCAACGTGCCGCTCCATGCCCAACCAATGATGCACCTAACCCCACCAAACCGAACAACCCACAAGTATTTACAATCCCATCCCCCATATATATGTACAAGTTGCTGTCCATGTTATTCACAACCCTCTCAAACCCTCCCTCTTTGCCCTCTCACCCTTCCTCTCTTTCCCTTTTACCACCCCACCGGTCCCTTACCCGCAACGATACTGCTCCACGCCCGGACTCATCCCCGACTCGTCGCAGATGGGCATTGCTAGCTGCCTGCTGTAGCGCACGGGGCCGATTGGTCCATCCCGCCATATCCAGTTGTTGCTCTCGTCGTTGGGCGGCGGCGACTCCATCGGCGTGAAGCGCCTCCCGCGCCGGTCATACGGCGCCGGCCGGGCGGGGCCCGGCTGCGCCCACTGCACCTCCTGGCAGGGCTGCGACACCGGCATGTGTTGGCTGCAGGAGTCGTATGGATTTGCGTATTCGGCTTGGGTGTATTCTGGCTGGGAGTACCCTGCCTGGAGGTACTCTGGCTGGGGGTAGTAGCCGGCCTGGAGGTACTCTGGCTGGGGGTAGCCGGCCAACGGTGCCAACGGTACCAACGGTGGCTGGCCGCCCCAGGGGAGGCTGTGGTTCGCGCAGTCGGCGCAGCAGCTTCCGTGCGCGCCGCCGCCGCAGCAGTCGTCATCGTCGTCATCGTCGTCGTCCCCCCGGGAGTGGCGGCCCCGCGCCAGCCAACGGAACCGGGGGTTGCTTTCCTGGTATCGCATGTGCGTGCCGTCGTACCATGTGTTTTCGGGGAGAACGTCGCTCGTCTTGCGGAGGTACGTTGACTTTGAGGGCATGCCGGCGCTCCAGGCCAGGAAGCGAAAGCTCTTGCTCGGCTTGCTCGGCAGCTTCTTGTGTCGAATCACCCGACCGCCGCGGCCGAGGGCCTGATAAGCCTGCATCCACGAGTCTTGATCATCGGCCACAATCATAAGCGCGCCCGATTTGTCGACGGGCATTGTAGCAGGGCGCGCCGGGCGGAGCGTGCAAGATTGGGGGACAGGGTGTGTGTAGTTTGTTGGTCGGGGTGGGATTGTGCTGTGTGTCGTTGCCCGCGGGGTTGATCAAGATGCATGTGTAAGCGCAAGAAGACGAGAAACAAACAAAACACAAGGGGGGCACATGGAGGTGTAGCAATGATATTTATGCCGTCAGAAGTAGTAGTGATACAGAATTGAGTTGCCGTTCTGTGATGCACCGTCAAGCCCGCAGTTACCTACCTATGATACACGGCGTTTGGAGAGGCACGCGGGCGCCTACGACAAAGAGGCGGACCACGGCGGCGTGACGCAAAATGCTGAAAGGCGGCCCAGCAGTGAGTAGGCCGCCTCGGCTGGCCAACAAGGCAGCAAATAAAGTGCGATTGAATATGTATAAAAAAGAAAGCAGTGTTTCGCGCCGTGGCGCTTTCGTCGATGCATCAGCCGGGAAGGAAACTGTTCCTACACAAACCATGAACCATGGTTCATGCTGGCGCTGCGAGGGCCTCGGGCACCCAGACCTGACGGACCAATTCGGGGCCCAACAGACTTGCTGCCTGCGCTGAACGGGGCATGATGCCGAATCACCAGTGCCAGTGATTGGACCGCTCGCAACGCACAAGACGGCAGCAACTTGGCGTGCCGCCAGCCTCTGTCAAATTATCTGCCACGGCTGTGGTGTGACGCCATGCAACAAGGAGGGAAGAGGGCCGCAAACTTGGCCGCATGACCCGAGTTCTTCAGCGTCTGAAGCCGGGCGGCAGCTACCTAAACGCAGGAATAAAAGGGCTGCATTCTTTTCGTCTTCTTCTTATTTCCCCATTTCCGGGTGGCACAGGCGCTGGAGATGGGGTACTTGTGGACGGCGAGACGGGGTCACTTGGTTGCATGGTGGCCAGGCCCGGTTGTACCACCAAGAGAAGAGGGGAGAAGGGGTACAGGCGGGCTGTTTGCCCTGACGGCCGGTCGCCTCTTTTGCAGCATCAAGACGGGACATTACATTGTGCGCATCAGAAGCCGATGAGTTACTGCGGCCAGTACCTTAAAGCATGAAAGCAACTGGGAGTTATATGAGTTGTTTTCAGCAACATCTTGAACCAAAGTCGATCCAGGGCTGACGACTTTGGCAATGAGCTGTTGCTTTGCTCCCACAAGTTCCTTCCTTGTGCTGCGACCCACCCTTTTTTGGTTCTAGTTAGTTAGTTAGTGTGACAACAGAATTGGCAAGCAAGTTGGTTGATTGGTTGGCAAGTTGGCGAGCAAGGTTGAAATTGAATTGACAAGGATTGATAAAAGATGCTTGCTGAAGAAAAAGAGCGCGTCGTCATCAATTACCATAAATAAGCCATGATGGTCTTTCCATACCGGCCTGCCTCTATTATTACCGCAAGCTTCAACTATTCGCGTCCCATCGTAGACTCTGGAGTAATCTGTGGGCCGAAGCCGAAACCTGAAACACGAACCAGCTATTCATAGATGAGATTAGAGATGACGTACCATTTCCTGACCCCTTTTACATTCCTTCACAGACTGGTAAAGCTGCAGTTAATAAAGCAACTCCTGTGTAAGAACTATGCCGTCCAAAAAAAAAAAGGCAACATTTTCGCATCATCCTTGCTTATGGTAAAGTATCGTTGGTGGCTTTGTCACAGTGTAAGCGCCGGTGACAACAAAGAAAAGCCCCATACAACCCGGGCCTATGCAGGGGATTTCTTAGACTTCTTACTTTGTATCTAAACATTGATTCACTTCAGCATCAAGACGGCATTCAAGATATCATCTATCACAAGTCTACAAGTAAAGAAAAGGAAAGCGGAAGAAGAAATGGTGGCAAAGTAGCTCAATGGCCCGTCGCGAAACTTCCGGTTCCAACGGCCCAGACTTGCACAATTCACGCTTCGAGGCCTCCCATTCGGAAACAAACTTCCTCCTGCCTACTGGCAGGGCAGTAAAGTGGGCGCGGTAAACACTTTTCTGTCTACAGTGCTTAGAAGTGCTCCGTAGCCTGCCGTACAAACTCGCAAAGTTTCACGTCGATGCCTGGGTGCGGCACGATCGCTTCCGCTACATGGAAAAAACAGTCGATGCAATCTCCATGGCAAGATTAACCTGTAACGTGAACATATCCTTTTCGGGTCGCCCACTGCTTGTTGTTGTAGTAATTAACAATCTTATGCATAACCGGTATGGCCGTTATAACTCATTCGCTTTGAGTGGAGCCATAGTATTTGCCGCTGAGTATTTTCGGCGATCCACACGGCCATCATAAGATGGGGCAATGCCTGTCGTCGGAGTTGACCGGCAATATTCACGTATGATTTCCACAGCTCTGGGGGCAAGATCCATGGTGGCTGCAAGCGCCCCAACCGCCTTCACCGACATACCAAGAACCAGGCATTGCTCTGAGACCTTCTCGTGGCATCCTCTAATAACTATGTTGATGCTTGCGGCTGATCGTTATTGTAGCTGAGGAACATCTCGAAAAGGCGAGGCAAAGTTTCCGCAAAGTTGCCCGACATGGGGGTTTTGGCGATACGACGCAGGGAGGAGACTTAAAGTCCTGCATAGGAGGCTTTAGTCTGTTCGGATGGGCTTTCGCTTGGGCTCTAGCTCTTGCCGTATTGAATAGTATTCGTTCAAAGCAACAAAAGGCCAAGCTGGTCCTGCATCTGTGCCCATGCTGTCTGTTACAAGTCTTTGTGCACCTGGAAACTATAGCACAAACCCGGAGATCAAGCGGCATCAGTATCGTGTCAAGATAGCATTGAAGAATGTGATACACTTAAGCTGACGGCTAAACAAAATAAAGTTTTGATGTTTTTTTTTGTGCCAGGCATTGTTACACGTTGTAATATACCGTGGCGCGCAACGCGCTTCAGACTATTAGTCTGCGCACAGTATCCCGCACTGTAGTCGGTAACGGGCTGGGAGAAAAGCGATCAATCCGCGCATAAAAGCTGGTGAAGAAGATTCTGCATCAGTAGGTTGCCGTTATGCCGACAAGTCACCCACCAGATGCTCGTATGCCGAGAATCAGTATTATGGGCAACATGGTAGGGCGGTACACAGGCGCGTTGAGCAAGGTGCTGACAATGCGGCGCAATGTCAGCAAAAGACGATATGGTGCCTAGTCAGCACTCTAGTTGACGATGTTAGCTGGTCCGGCCCCTCCCTTCGAAGCACAGGCCGTGGGGCGGTCCATTTGGCAACAGGCATGACCGTGGCAGCGAGGCATGCATGTCGCGCTGTGGCTACTGGCAATCCTTCGCTGGACGAAAGAATGGAACAGAACGCAGGGTTGATTCTCTGCCGAAACAAGTTTCGAGTTGATACTGTGGCTTGCTGCAGGCGCAGAATATAAAGCAACGAGCTTTGCTCCTTCTCATCCGGTACTAGGTTGTGCATGATGGTCACTGATGGGAAGGCCAGTTGGCTAGCTGGTTCGTCGAACAGATCAGGCAGTGTGGCACGCTGGGCGGGCCGCGCTGCTCGACTCAGAGGTTGACAGATTAGTGTGCAGGAAAGGAACAAGTAGAGGCATGATGTGTGGGCGGAAAAGAAGACCCAGTCGAGGCCCCGCTTGGTGGGAGTTTAGTTGTGCCTGGTACATGAGGCACCATTTTCTTTCGAATGTGCTGCTCCGCCGCACCCAATGACAGGGCAGCGCCCAGGGCCACGACCTTATGGTGCTCTGCGGCCCCTGTAGGTGGAGTTGGCCAGTGGCCCTGGCGCTCCTTGGGGTCCTTGGGCTCTTGGGGTCCTCTTTCAGGGCAGCCAACCACCAACCACAGCGCCCCGACTGTCCGGCGCAGGCGTTTTAGGGCCTTGGGACGTCCGCTAATTCGAGCGCTAGTATCCCTAGGTACTAGGTTGTCGCCAAGCGGAAGCCGGAAGCCTCTTTCTCGTGCACAGAAAGTCCCAAAGCCAAACTGTATAGGTACCTAGAGTTGCTAGCATGTAGCAAGGTTTGTGCGTATAGCCCAGAGACACCTTTTCTCTTACCACTGTTTTTTTCCAACTTGAGCCCCGCTCTTTTGGTTGGCTGGCAGGCCACGCTGGTGTTGCTGTGCTCCGCCCACACGTCCTTTCGTCGTCCTGTCACCGTCCCTCTCACCAGGGCTGCCCGCTGAGCGGCCTTGTTTGGCTGCTGGCTGCTGGCTGCTCAGCCTCTCGATCCCCCCATGTCGAGTTCCGTGCGTGCCAAGCACTCCTGATCACCATATCCGGGCCTTCACGCAATCTCGCAGAGTCTTTCGACTCCTTGGCCATCTCGTCCCTCATCATCGCCCCATTGCAGCCCGCGGCCTCTACTCTCAATCACACTCATTCATCCGTCATCGCCAAGTACGACCGCTGCGACCCGTTCTGCACTTCTCCCCCTTCTTCGGCCTGGCTCTGCCCAGACTCGCCCAGCCAGCGAGTTCGTGGGTTTCGCCAGCGTGACTGCCATCCTCCTCGCTCGGGTGAGGGCCGCAGTCCGCCTTTCGCCATTTCAACACGTCCACCGAAGCCGCCTTCCCGCCTCCCGATTGCACATCTCGAATCTAGACGAAGCCTCGCACGCTGTGGCTTGCCATGGACAACTCCCGCCGTGCCTCTGGCGGCAGCCGGCAACGCTCCTCGTCGACATCAAGTAGCGCCTCGACGGCCTCGACCGTATCTTCCATCACCCAGGAGGACTATGACCTAATTGCCAGTGCTGCTATCCCCGATGGCTTTCGACCATCTGGTCCCGTTCCGCCATCTCTACGACGCCCGGCGCCTCTTCCCTCGGGCCCGTTGCTGCCGCCTCCCCAAGCCGTCAATCCGTCATTTTCCAAATGGAATCATCGACCTTCCAGCGTTGTCAAGGCCCCTAGGCCTCACGATTCACTCACTATCCGTGCGGACGGCTCCAATGCCACCAACGCGAACCAAACGGGCGGGAATGGTGTCCCGCCGCTGCGAGTGGAGGCTCCATACCGTGGCCCCTCGAATCCTGTGCATCCATACGGCATGTATCCCCAACGAACCGCAAGTAACGCTACCGACCGAAGCGTCCGTGGCAACCGCCCATCCTCATACACTGGCCCCCGTGGCCCTACTCACCCATATACGCTATATACACAGGGCACCGCAGCCGCACCTGTTGAAGCCAATCAACAAGCCATTCCTGTCGGCTTCACCGGACTGGCGGCACCATATGAACGCCAGATAGGGCCCGACGGTGAGGACATCGGCGACCTATTAGGGCCGCTTGGTCACACGGAAGAACTTCCTCCCTACTCTCGATACCCCGAAGTGGCCTTTTCTACTAAGCCTGCACCCGGTATTGCTACCGCTGTTGGTTCTGCACAAACTCCGGTGCAGCATGCACATAATGAAGAGGCTTCGGGTAGTGGATCAGCTGCTACTACAATTGTTACCCCGGAGGTACAGAACACTGGCGAAGTTCCCCAAGAAAATCCGTTTGCCTCTGCCGATGACGACCTGATGCCGACAATCTCGAGGCATTCAAGACATTCAAGACATTCAATCAGAACAATTTCCACATATCGCGACAACCCGTCATCTGACGAGACTTACTCTGAAAAAGAACCTGAAATCCAGACCAAATGGCAACGCAGGGCGAGGAGAAAACTCTGGGGCGTCATTCCATACTGGTCTATTTGCCTGGTCCTTGTTGGGCTCATCCTGGGGAGTGTCATGGGTGCAGTTGTCGGAACTGTTTTGACAAAGAGCTCGTCGGGCAAAGAGAAGCGGCCGCGGCCGCGGCCTACATCAGATCCCGACCACAACCCGAGCCCCACGGCTGTTGATATCCAACCACTGCCAACCGTTCCTACCGCGCTTTTGCCATTGCCTGTTGGCGCATTCTCGCTCCCACAATTAGACGGCGGCAGTACTAGGCGATTGTGTGTCGGTGACCCTAGTCAGCTCGCAGCCTGGAGTTGTAATATGGCTTTCCGATTTTACTCGATCAACATCGTTCCCGACGCCACTCGGCCTTCTACTGAGCGATACAACTTCACGCTCAAGCCCATCAACAACACCCAATCTCAACTGCTATGGGGCACCCAGCCGCCTTTCATTAAGGATCCAGTGAAGCTGACGCTTGTCAACGATAGCATAGACGGAGACACGCGCGGCCCTGCGTGGTGGTCATCTGTTTCCTATGACAAGACTGTCATTGTACGGGAGAACGACCTGACTCCCAAGCGCAAACGAGACTGGATTTCCCCGGGACTGCCTGCGGTATTGGGAAATGTCAACTCGCAGAGGTCGAGATTCATGAGATCAAGGTACCAGCCGCAACCTGGTGACTGCATGTGGGTCTGCACCTGGCCGAAGACGGTACTGGAAATTCTCATCTATCCCGGTCAAAACGTAACGACATCTCCAAGCGCCTCATTTGCCTCCGCGACGGCCACAACGTCGCAGTGGCCAGGCCGCACACCATCTCCAAACAGCGACTCGAACTTCGGCAACTTTGATTTGGACGAGATGCCTTTTGACCCACTGTCGCCCTATCCCAGACTTTTACGAATGTTGGAGCGCCGCGTGCCAACCAATGAGCCTGTCAAGTGCTTCAAGTACGCGATGAACAGTCATGGCAATATTGCACCCCTGTTCCACCCCAACGGTGACCTCATGTCGATGGACATTAACGAGACTTCCAACACTAGACACCGGGCCGACCTTACTCCTGACGCCTACAACAGCGAGAATCCAAACAATAATAGGGATGGCGATCCGGAAATGTCCAGCATTGCCCCTCGCAATGCCATAGAATTCACACCTTGCGGCTGTCTTTGGTCACAGTAAAAGACTCCTATGGGGCATTCCCTTCCTGACGGCGTGTGTTAATATATTACATCGAGAGCGATAAATACGGCGTTTTGGTTTCTTTCGGAGCATTTGCAATGCTAATGTTGATTTTCAAAAATCTTATACGACAAATGGTTTTTTCCCACGCTGATCGCGGGGCGTTCTCTCCCCCCCCTTTCCTTTTTATGATGGTCAATTCTATTATTTGCTCGAATGCAGCAAAGGGGTATGCATTTGATTGCTTAGGGCTTAGTTTTTTTCTTCTTTCCCATTTACATTGACTGATGGGTCGGGCGTGCCGCCATTTTCAAAAATCGTAGTGGAGGATGATACGGTTATGTATGTATGTATTTTGCTGCAGAAGCATAAATGAAATAAAAAAATGTCACAATATTTGATCAAGCAACAGAAGGCAAAGATCCGTGTTATACAGATGTGATTGAGACTGAGTATCCAGCTTGGCCGTGTTGTTACCCGTCAAAATACCATCTCGTTCGTACAGCTCCCACTTCCCCTTCTAAACCCTGCCTCCTCTATAGGTAGTTTTGCATGCATATAGATGGCGCCAATCAGGCGGATGGTGAATCAGAATCCTGTCGTGTCACAGAAAGGGATCGGCCATGTGATATGCGCATGACCTCTGCCGGGGCGGACAGAGGAAGATACGCGGGTCAGGCCTCGGCCGGGCCTGCTGTGCGCTGTTCTCATTCTCGCGGCCGGCTTCCCGTTCTTGAGGTTCGCGCGAGAATAGCGCGGCGTGCGGTGGCGCAGCCGCGAGTGTTTTGCTGGCTATCCCTTCCTCAGAAACCAGTCACGTTGCTGCTGGCGCGTCGTCGCCAATAGTCTCCGCAGCGGTGGCGACGGCGGACACATCGCCTTCTCCAGAAGGCCCGTCTGTCGGCTGTACCTCATTGCCAACAATGTCCTTTTTGCCGTCACGGAAATCGCGCATGAGGGCGAGAAACACGGAATTCTGCCACTTTTCGCCGCTCTCGTGCTGCACGGACTCGAGCAGCCGCTCCGCCGCCTCGGAGACGGCCGACTTGTTGCGCGCGTCGTCTGAGAGCATCTCAGCTGCTGTGTTTTCTTCCTGAAGGGGCTCGGGTGGCGTGACGACCGGCGCCTCGCGGTTCTCGAGCGTCAGGTTGTTAAGTTCAGGGACGCCGAGGTCCGAAAAGTGCTTTTCATCATGCGCAGCGGCGGCTGTCGTCGTCGCAGCATCAGTGCCCTCCGCGAGTGCCTGCTCGTTGAGTTCGAGCTCGCGGGCCATTTGCTCCATGGCGGCATCAACCTGCGCCATGTTGCCGGTGGCGGCGTTGCTAGCCATCCACTTCGCCATCTCCTGGTCAAAGTCAGCCTCGCCAACGGTGGCGGCCTGTGGTTGGGCGTAGGCACCACCCGCGGGTGCAAAGAAGGAGGAGAAGTTCGTCGGGTGCGGCGCAAAGGCGCTTTGAAAGTTCGTTTGCATGGGGTTGGCGGCGCCGGCATATATGGGGCCCTGTCGCTGCTGCGGTTGCGGCTGCTGCAAGTGCTGGCGCTGCTGCTGCTGAGCGGCAAAGTTCGAAAAGTCCGCCGCCCAGTTGTTGCCCAACTCGGGACCGCCGGAAGACGTCTGATATGCGAGGTCGTGGGCGACAGCCGGCCCAAAGGGACTGGCGGCGGCCTGCGCGGGGTTCAGGGCGGCGGCGTGAGCGGCGAGTCGGCCCGCGGGATCGTGGTGCATGCCTGGAAGACCAGCTGGCGTGCCCATAAAAGCGTCAAATTCTTGAGGGTTTTGCGCCATGTTCTGAGGCCTTGATCGAAAAGCCTGCAAGCGGAAAAGCCTTGATTAGCATCGGCCGAGGCAAGAAAAGGAGCATTAGAATACGTACCCCGCGGGTTTGGTTGCCGTTAACCAAACGGTCTTGGTGATGGCTGACATCGCGCGACTGATGGTCTATTAGCTGCTTGAAAGGCGTTCCGCCGCTACAGGAAGCGTCGGCCATGGTTGCGGTGGAGGAGCGCGGCTTGCGTCGTCGGATGGAGGGGAGATGACGAGTGCCGCACGGGAATGTTTATCGATAAGGTGCGTTGGATATGAAGACACACAAAAGTCCAATGAAGTGGTTATAGTATCTCAACAGTAACAGAAAGAGCTTATGGGGGACGGACTGGGTGAGACAGCTCCCTGATGAAAATGAATTTGAGGGATGTAGATGACAAACGGAGCCGAGGCCGTGGCAACTGCCCATCTGTGTAAGCCTGGGGTCGGGCCCAGCAAAGTGGAGCCACACGGGAGGAACTGGCCTGTGACTACAGTGGCTTTTGAGGCGGCCGTGGCGGGGCCCCGAGGCTTGTCGGGACACGAATAAGCTGTTACCCTGTCATGCAGCCATGGATTAAGGTACAGGTGCCATGAGGCGTCAGTTTCTCGGCGCAACACAGTCAGAAAGAAACAGGGTTTGGCAGGACGTGCAACAGCAGGTATTGGCGGATGAAGGTGCGGCAATGCACTGCAAAGGCTTGATCTTGAGGCGAGCACACCGCGAGCGCACCATCTATTAGTGCGCTGAATAATCGGGGAGCCTGAGCTTCATACGTCGGGGTTGAACCTTCTGCAGCGCTTCGTGTCCATCACTCTGCATGTGGCTGCATCTGCCAGACCCAAATGGCCTTTGATGAACTCTTCATCTCCAGCCCCAATCTGCAGTCTATTTGTGATAGAATCCGCAGGCCGAAAGAATGCGGTCGATACACAAAAGGGAGCTGTTCCCCTGCCCGCGAATCTTCAATCATCTTGCATCGACTCAAAACTATAGCTAGCGATAGCGAGCAGCAGCAGCGACAAGAACAGAGCAAAGAAATGGTGCCAACAACATATTTTCCGCTTTTTCAACAACTTCCTCCTGAAATCCGCCATCATGTGTGGCGAGAGGCGCTTTGCGAATGGGCCGTCTGGTACACTTCACATCCTCACATCAATCTCCAGGCCAGTGGTCTGCTCATACGGATGAAACCGGTTGGCGTAGCGCCCTTTCGAGTCGGTTTTGTTTGTCAAGAATCGCGACGATTGATGAAGCAACTGTACACAAAGCTGCTGCCCAGCGGTAGTACCCCCGGATCGTCATCCACAGTCGTATACTGGCTGATACCAGACCGAACCATTGTATATCTGCGCTGTACCGCACGCGCCACTGACTTCCTCGACATCACCCAAGCCTACAAAAGCCTGCCACTGAGGCACCTGGTGCTACGCTGGTCTGACCTGGTCGATGTCACTCGCTTCAGCCACAGTCTCGCCTACCAATGCCCCGAACTGCAGTCTTTTACCCTCCATGCCGCAGATAGAGAAACAACACCGGAGCTGTGTCGATGTGATTCTCCCCTCGGCAAACACCTCGCAGATTGGTACGTTACCATTGCCGCTTGGAAGGATGAGACCCTGCCATATCTAGAGCACCCGGAATCGGAACTGCTGAATTGGAGTGTGGGGGAGTGTTTTGGTGGTTGGGACGAGGGGAAGGACGGACCAAGGCTGCATTTTCTTCCCTCCAAGCTGCAGGCATCAGCAGCTTTGAAGCGTAAACTTGGCGATTCGCTTGCATCCTGACAGCGGCGCCCATCATGACCTTGCTGGGACTGTGTTACTTTCTGCTCGTTGTGCAGCTTCTTTCTTTTCTCGATCAATAACTAGGCGCCCTAGCGCATTCAATTGCAAATCGACCCTGTATATAATTTCAACAGAAACAGTTGCTGGAAATGTGTGATGTAGTGGTTTGAATCTCAAGCTCTTGGCGGGTACCATCTGGCAGACAAGTGGGGCACACATCACGTGCATCATTCGTCCCCTTGCCATCTGTCCCCATCACCAGTGCCTGAGCTACAGCTGCGCTGGCGTCCGCGACTCTCCGTCTTACTGTTCTTTCTTGGGTCACATCAAGCCTGTTTTTCTCCTTTCAATTAACGAACTGGAGCTGTCACAGATAAAATGGTATGCTTGATTTCTTCTTGTAGCTTGTGATACCGTCAATTCTAGGCCTGGCAGCTAATCAATACACAGGCGGCGCAAGTCATCTCCAACTCCGGCCATGATGACATGATTGTACGTACGAAACTAGGGATCAGGCTCGAATGTCGCTTGAACATGCTGAGACTAGCTGTAAAACTCGCTAGAGAGACTGAGCGACGCGAACATTCTCTGTCCTCTCCTTGCAAGTCGCGATACCGCCTAAGCTAACAGATACCTCCCCACAGCATGATGCCGTCCTCGACTATTACGGACGAAAGCTGGCCACCTGCTCCAGCGACCGCACAATCAGAATATTCGAAATCGAGGGCGAATCTCAGAGGCTAATCGAGACTCTGAAGGGGTAAGCTGACCATTCAACTCCGCCCCCCCTTCCCCCCACTGCAGCTTCACTCGGCGACGACGTACATAAGCACCTGGCGCAATAATTAATGAATATCGTTTGCAGTCATGAAGGCGCCGTATGGTGCGTCGCCTGGGCCCATCCCAAGTACGGAAACATTCTCGCGTCGGCCGGTTATGACGGCAAGGTTTTCATCTGGAAGGAACAAGGACCGCAGCACCAGTGGCAGCGCATCTACGACTTTCCGCTACACAAGGCTTCGGTCAACATTGTCTCGTGGGCGCCGCACGAGGCAGGCTGCCTGTTAGCCTGCGCTTCTTCCGATGGAAACGTTAGCGTTCTTGAGTTCAAGGACTCGGCTTTTGACAACACCACCTTTCCCGCTCACGGGCTCGGCGTCAACTCGGTCTCCTGGGCTCCCGCAACCGCCCCCGGTAGCATCGTCAGCAGCTCCCCCGGCCCCGCTGCCGCTGGCAACCGCCGCTTTGTCACTGGCGGTAGCGACAATGTTGTCAAGATTTGGGCTTTTGACCCCGCCACTCAGTCATACAAGCAAGAGGGAGAAGCCCTCACCGGCCATTCAGACTGGGTTCGCGATGTCGCCTGGTCACCTACGGTCCTCAAAAGGTCGTACATTGCCTCAGCTTCACAGGATAAAACAGTTCGCATTTGGACCTCGGATTCGACGACGGGCGGCGCTGCCGAGTGGGAAAGCAAGACGCTCGACTTCGAGGCGCCCGTCTGGCGCGTGAGCTGGTCCCTCAGCGGCAACGTGCTCGCTGTTAGCGGTGCGGACAACAAGGTTTCTCTGTGGAAGGAGAATCTCCGCGGCGAGTGGGAGTGCGTCAAGAAGATAGAGGATTGAGAAGCTTGTCAGAAGCTTGAGCAGAAACCGAGCCCGAACCACGATATACATACACAACTACGCCGAAGAGTCTGCAAGCGGATTGCTTCAGGATTTGGGAGGATAGGAATGGGTGAGAAGAGAACAGCAATCGGCGTCTTTCATGGAAGATATCCCACGACAAAACAAATGACACGAACAGCATGAGGCGTGAGACTGGACGGTTACCAGTGGCAGAGTCGGATATAGAGAGCTGGTCAAGCTAGCCCATGAGCCTAGCTTGAACTATACGCGTAATGAGTTGTAATACAAAAATCATCAAGGCATTCAATCATATAAGTTGTAATTTATTGCCATGTCTGCAGTCTGTAATATATGTCCCTCGATATATGGTCCTTTTATTTGGTAATGGTGACAGCCATCAACATTATCATGACAAAAAAGCAGCAACGGCAGTAACGACGAAAGCCACAACAGCAAGCTCGGGGGCTCTACGACCTGCGACACTTTTCCCGTCCTTGCCATTCCCACCACCAGCAGAGCTGCCGTCGTGCTGCATGACAAAAATCTCGCCGGTACTATCCGACGAGAACCACAGGCGGCCCTTGGCGTCCCAGGCGAGACCGACGGGGCGGAAGCACTTGTCCGGGCAGTTGGACAGATCCTTTGTGGCGAGCACGTCGACGGCGGCGTCCATGCTGTCCCTGGCGGCGGCGGGCTGGCCGTCCTTGAAGGCGACGCGAGCGATGCGGTAGCCGACGGGTGCCTCGCGGTTCCAGCTGCCGTGAAAGGAAATGTATTACGCGTAGGCGCCGTCGGCGTCAAACTTGATGTCGAGCGGGGCCGTGTGGGCCTGAAAGGCGAGCCGCGGGGCGACGTAGTCGTCGTTGCAGGCGGCGTCGGTGACGTTGCCGGGGGCGTCGTCGTCGGGGAACTGCGACGCCGTGGTGAGCGCGCCGAGGTCTGGGAAATTGGCCGGGTTCCAGACGGCGTAGCACACGGGATAGCCGTAGTTGCCGCCCTGCGTCTTGTTGTTGTTGTTGCTGTTGTTTCCGCCGCCGCCGCCGCCGCCGTCGTCGTCCTGGCCGACGGTGCCGTGGTAGTTGAGCTCCTCGGCGGGGTTGTCCTGGTGAATGTCGCGGCCCTTGCGGTGCAGCTGGTCGACGGAGTTTTCGACGGACCAGAGGCCGCCGGAAGAAGGGTCTTCTGCCACGCCGACCGAGTTGCGCAGGCCCCAGCCAATGACGTGCCCGTCGAGGTACGCGTACGGCGTGGCAGAGGACGAAGAGCCGGAGCCGGAGCCGGAGCCGAGCTGGGAGAGGTCGAAGCTGCGAATCTGCGAGTGGCCCGAGTCGAGGTCCTCGGCGTTGCTGTCCTCGTTGGACTGGCTCCCGCGGGAGACGAGAAGAATGCCGGGCTTCTTCCGGGAAAGGAGCAGCGTGCGCGTGGTGTGGTCCGAGTTGCTCATGTTGGTGACAATGGTGCGGTTGGCGTCGCCGAGCGTAACCGTCTTGGAGTCATATGTCCACTCGTATACCTTGTCTGCGGACGAAGCATACAGCGTCTTACCATCCTCTGTCAACGCGATGCCGTGGTTGAGCTGCGAGCACTGCCAGTCAGCGAATATTTCTCTCTCAACTCCCCGTCTTACACGGCATTGAGGGGCCCGGGGGTACCCAGCCGCATCCTTTTTTTTCTTACCTCTTTGCTCGCGAGGAGCGTCGTCTTCTTGTCGACGGAGACGCACGTGTTGCCGTCGTCTTTGAGACTCAGGTGCACGAGACCGGCGCCGGCGTCAATTACCAGTAGACCGCCGTCCTTGTCGAATTGGATGCCGCGGGGCTTGGTGAAGCCGTTGGCGACGAGCTGGTAGGACCAGCCCTGGGCGGCGACGGGCGCGGGGTAGCTGACGGCGAGCTTGTTGGAGCAGTCGCCGGAGACGGCGCCGGCAAGCAGCAGCGCCGAGGCAATGATTGATCTCAACGCCATGGCGGATATGCGAAAAACACCTTGTAGGGCTCCTCGTTACTTTTGTAGTTCCGCGGGTGGCGACTAAATTACCCGAAGGCGACGTGGTTGAGGATCTGGTTCAGTGCCAGGAGCAGTTGCTGCAAACCCAATACCAGTGCGTCAGGCTTACAAGTTTGCTACCGCGCGGTTTATGGGCACACCTGAAAAGAATGTGAGATGGAAATTCATCCTTTCAGCCTTTCTCTCAGCTCAGCTGAGGATTTGAAACTGTTCTCAGTCTGAAGCGGAGCGGGGCACGGACAAGCGTGGAGGGGCAACCTGGAAAGCTGTCTCCGAAGCCTTGCCTATTTCGTCGCGATTCCTTGGAACAGCTGAAGACATACAGTTCAAATCAACCAGCAAGACTCGAGGCATAGGATCACGGCAATTTGAGGGTGCTCGAGATGGTATATAAAATTTCACAATTTATACTGTGGGATCTAAATTGGCCAGAGTTACAATGTAATATTTGAGGGCAAGTTGCCCACTTGTTTGCAGTCTCTAATCAGCTATGTTCCAGCGCATGACGAGTGCTCTCGCATCGAAAGCTGGCCTGTTGCAGGTAGCCTGAAGGTAATGACTATCGGGCGAATCATTGGACATCAGGGCAAATAGTGGAAACGTCTTTTTTTCTTGTGATCTAAGCTCGAATACGAACGAGGTTGTTCGCTGCCTCGCCGAGTTGGCGGGGTAAATAAGGTAGGTGACCAAACTGCCCTTTTCGGAAGTACTTCTATCCACATGGGACACACACAGATTATCATGTACTTTGACAACTCCCAGTTTCACATGCAGCACGTACATGGTGCAGCTAGCCGGAACTCATGTGCGATTAGCAGAACTATTCAAACCAGTGAATACGCTGGTTGAATGTATCATATAGGGATGCCCTCTGCTAGTTTCGCACGTTGCCGTTTATTAAAGTAGTTTAAGTGAGTATTAGTATACCCACATCCCGAAAGTGCAGAGTAGATTCTCATGTAAGCTTTTCAGCCTGCAAAATCGACCAGTCACAAGTAGGATAATAACCCAAAGTTTTAATTGCATGCTCAATCATAAAAACATGAGAAAGAGGGCTCGTTATAGCGACAAGCCTCGTGGCCAAGGAACCACTGACGAAACTAACAGCCCAGATGCTAGTGGGGTTGGGCCAAGCGACGCTCGAAAACGATCCGAGGTCTTTTCCTTCTTCTTTGTTGGTATTACTGTCTTTTGTTCTCAACTTGCTGCCTGCGGAATGAAGAATTGCGCATTCCAGCTCTTTTCCCAGCTGCCACCCGAGATTCGCTCCTGCATCTGGCGCCATGCCATTGAGCCACGCATCGTGCCTGTGACGTGCTGGGTTGGCAACCAGCGCGCCGAGGCCATCAACACCTCACGGGCGACGCACGGTCCGGGATGGGAATCCGACTTAGCCGCGGTGCGTCGCCGTCGCCAGAATCAGACGGACCCTACGACCATGACGCAACTGCCACTGGAGCTGTATGCCGTGGCGCTACACAAGCCGCCCGTGCTGGACGTCTGTCGAGAGACGCGTTCCATCGGACTATACGAACCGATGATTTTGACGCCCGGGAGCAGTGCCTCATATGCATGGGTCAATTACAATGTAGATGTCATCCATCTACAGGATGACCAAGAGCCGTACACTCGATTTCGAAACTGCGGGCATCTAGTGCGACGCCTACGCATCTGCGCCGACCCGAGCGACGAGTACTGGTTCTACAACCAATCCGCAACGCTCAAGTCTACGTTCTGCCAGCTTGCAGAGTGCTTTGTCGTTATGGGTACAGATGCGCGTATCTGGGACTGGAAATGTTACGATTACCAAAAATGGTTTTCGTGCCCTCCGGATAATATTCATCTAATTGATGAAGAAAACGGCGAGCAAATGACGTATGGAGAGCTGCTTCGAATGTCTGACGAGGACTTGAAGAAATGGGCAATCTCAGCAAGCAGATACGCGGATTAGTCATGATGAAAGTAGCTATCAAAATCCTGAGCGGCAAAGGTCCGAATATAGCTTGATGTTGTGGAATAACACAGGCCATTGTTTCTTGGCATCAGTGTCCTTCATTTCTTTGTGTAGACAAATTCTTTGCCCATTAACCCGCAGAGCTTTCTATGGAATGCAGCTTCGATCCAGAACAAGAATCGATTCAAATCCTCGTGCGGTTCTCGACGTCGTAACTTGTCTCTGTTCGCGCTCTGTGCGTTGCTCAACGCGCGGGGCCAACTTGTCCACCATATAGACAACACTCGACGATCCGCACCCATCACACAGAATGGGAAGGTCCGAATAGAGCTCGAGTGAATTTGATGTATTTAATCATATGCAACCTGGTATTCTTCATCTTTGTTCTAAGTAGCTAGCCCTCAACAAGAATACAGTCAAGCCGGGGCATTGCGTCTGAGGGGGCGCAACACGGGCTCTGCTACAAACAGTATGTCGTTGGAGCTTCGGCCTGTTGATGAGAATTTTTTTTTAGCAAAATTCGCCTACATAATCATGAACTTCAATCACCTAATGTCTGTCTGCCTGTTCTTTTAGCAGCCGCAGGACGCGTAGGAGCCGCCACCAGATCTCGGAGGATTGTTGCGGCAGCAGCCTCCATTACAAGTATACGCCCACGTCCACCTGGACGAACCGGGATCGCAGTAAATAATGTTGGTTCTGCCATTATCGCAAGCGGTGTAGTCTTTCTCGATATTGCGGTTGCATCCGTCACCAATGTTGACTGCCATGACCACGGGAGCCACGAGCGTGGTGACGGCGATGATGGACTTGATGATTTGCATTTTGTATATTGAAGGAAAATGTCTTGGCAATGGTTCTGTTACTAGATAGTGCGGGATTACGCATCTTTATAGAATCGAAGGAGTGCTATTGCTGCTATTGCTGCTATTACTCATGCATTCTCCGCAAAGTGGGCAGATTGCTCGCAACGCCGACTTCCGTGTCACATTCGAAGAATGGGCCAAAGTGACACTACAAACACCGGACAGTCGGCTAATATCCAAATACGAATGTCGCCGCTCTCTATGTGATTTGTGCATTAGTGTGCGGTAGACACGAAGCCACCCAAATAGCCTAGAAATAAAACTTGCACAAGGCCGTTCCGATAGGATGTCAAGGATCCGCAGGATACATAGCAGCTGTAACTCTGCGGCTAGAAAAGGAAAATGCCGATGTGTACTATGCATCATGACAACCCCTCATTTAGGCAGAGCCGACATAAGCTCCGTCAGCGACAGCCTTGTCAATAGTTGCCGGAGCCTTGGAGACGGCAAGCTCCGCAATGACAAGATGGAAAAAAACCAGTCGTATTGTTGCGTGCAGTGGGGTTTCGATCGAGTATAGAGCACTCCGGAACGAGGTTCTTTGATTCGCAGCTAAATAACAGCCCATGATTACAAGGCTTGTGGATGTGTATAACTCGATGTAGTCGCATTCAAAGCCACATCAGACATGGTGTGAATATCTAATCATTATGTACTATTCTTAGACTAAATCTTCTCGCCTGTTAGGATTGGCTTGGCTTCTTCGCTCGTCCACCAGCTCACGCCCTGTACACCAGGATATGTGAATGTATCCATGCTCTCTGGCTTCATTTCCACGCTGTATCCCGGCTCTATCGGTGTGCGGTAGTAGCCATTGACAATGACAGAGGGGTGCAAAAAGTGCTCATGCAAGTGGTCCACGTACTCCAGCACCGACTGCTTGCCGCTGACGACGACGTAGTCAATCGTGCTAACGTGCTGTGTGTACTCGGGCAGCCCAACGCCACCAGAGTGCGGCACAATCGGCACGCCAAACTTGCGGGCCATGAGGAGAACGGCCAAAACTTCGTTGACGCCGCCGAGACGACAGGCATCTACTTGGCAGACGTCGATGGCGCCGTTCATGAGCAGCTGCTTGAACATGACGCGGTTCTGGCACATTTCACCGGTAGCGACTCCAATGCCATAAGGTTTAAGCGCTTCGCGGATAGCCTTGTGACCAAAGATATCGTCGGGAGATGTGGGTTCCTCGATGAACCAGGGCTTGAAATCGCTCAGCTGTTTCATATATTCAATGGCCTCGGGCACGGACCAGATCTGATTGGCATCCACCATGAGGACGTTCCCTTTGTCGAAGCCAATGACGTCGCGCGCAATGCCCAGACGACGACGGTCCTCCTCAACACCACCACCGACCTTGAGCTTGAAGTACTTGTAGCCCTTGGCAAGCGTCTCGTGCAGCAGACGCTTCATTTTGTCTTCGTCGTAACCCAGCCACCCGGCGCTGGTCGTGTAAGCAGGGACAGCCTTGTCGGCCAGCGCCTCCTCGATGCGGCGCGCCTTTCCAGACTCTGTAACTTGCAGCATCGCCAGAGCCTCCTCCGGGGTGATGGCGTCGGTAATGTAGCGAAAGTCTATGCAGCGGACGTACTCTTCGGGGGTCATGTCGGCGACGATGCGCCACACGGGCTTGCCGAGGACTTTGGCCCACAGGTCCCAGACGGCATTGACAACGGCGCCCAGAGCAAGGTGAATGACGCCCTTTTCCGGGCCGATCCAGCGCAGCTGGCTGTCGGAGACGAGGTAGCGCCACGTCTTGCCCCAGTCTGCGACAAGGGAGGAGAGGGTCTTGCCGCAGAGGCGATCGGCGACTTGATCGATTGCAGCGCAGACAATGTCGTTGCCGCGGCCAATGGTAAAGGTCTGGAATGAAGCAGAGCAGTTTAGCAATCGATATTTTTTGATAAGAGTGTGTGGCGTGATGCTCGACGACGACAAAAGATTTGCATACCATGCCATGGCCAGCATACTGAGAGTCTGTTTCAAGAATGCAGTATGCAGCAGAGTAGTCGCCCGCAGCATTCATGGCGTCTGAGCCAGTCTTGTCGAGCGACGTCGGAAAGCGCACGTCGCGCGACTTGAAGCTGGTGATGGTAATCTCGGCCATTATGAAGATTGCGGGGGCGGGGGAGGGGCGGAAAGGTGCCTGGTGAAAATCGAGAGAGATGTGGGTGATTGGGGTGAGCGAAATTAGTGATTATGTATTTCTATTAGGTGGAAATTTGAAATGAATAATCACAACGAGGTTCCGCAACGTAGCATGTCATTTAGAGGCGTCGGAATGGTCATTTGGCGGAGGAGGGGCAGCCGGTTTGCCGGCTACGGCTTCGCGGCCGAAGTGGGGGGCCGGATGGGGGTACATCAATACACGGCTACCCAAAGTCGGCCATTGATACGGCGTGAAATGGAATTTAAGACGAATGTTTCGACTTCTTTCACTTAAGAGATAGCATCTGGCTTCTAAGGGGAAGGGTGATCCAACTTAATGTATGCTTTCACGCCGGGTCAGATACCGGTGGCTGCCTCGCGAAGCTCAGCGCGCAACTTCTCGTAGACTGACTACCCACGTCCCAACCCATCGATGTAAGAAGAACAATTCAGCTCACGAAACATGAATCCAGACTTACACCCGTATTCGTGAACCTGAATTGTCAAATCTTGACCCTAACATGAATTTTTCCCCATACAACCTCTACTTGGCAAGACCATTGTTGTTGTTTTGTGGTGACTGAATGCGCTGCTCCACCACCAACTATCCGGTGAATTTTACCGACGGCTAATTCTGCCACTCGCGAATATGTTGAATCGCATACGGCTTTTTTCGATACAAGTTGCCCAAGATATCGTGTTTCAACAGCCTTGAAGTTTAACCTGGAAGGGCTGCCCATTTATTTCACGCAGTTATGTGGTCGGGAATTAGTGAACCACCTACTATCGAGGAGCTCTCTTCTGAATCTCGCTGGAAATACTGAAGCTCAAGCAAGCTCTCAGTCGGACTAACTTGGTTGACCTCTGAGCCTATTCTCTTCTGCCTGATGAGATAGCTAGTGGCAAGCAGTAATATGCTTTAAAACACTCACACGCACTCAAAAGCAAGCAATAGCTGTACTATGGCTTTGCGAACATTTCGACAATAAGCAATTGTCGTCACGGAACTTCAAATGGGGCGTTTCCGCTGTAACTAGCAGCCTGTCGCGAAAAGCCATGAGGCTAGGTTCGGGGCTTCCTCGTAGCAGCCACATTGACGATTGCGATTTAAATGGCAATTCGCTTCATATATATTGAAAAAAAGCTCAACATGATCAGGATCGAGATAATGCATCCTGATTTGGTATCTAGGCTATCTTCCGATCCGTTCGCGGTGTAGCAGAGGCAACTAAAATACGTCATGCCTGATCGACTTGTCTGCAGTGGGGTCTCGCGCCGCGACCGTGAATTTCTCTACCCAGCACTCATCCAGTTATACGTTACAACGGCATGTTGATACACATTTAGTCGGGCAAACAACGCAAATAAGGAATTGATTCGGCATGGCTGACGAATACGGCGCTGACGATGCGCTGTTGGCCGCCATGGCCGCCGCTGATTCGATTCCCGTCCCCCGCCGACCGGTACAGCAGCAACCGCGTCCGCAAAAGATTCAGCAGCCCACGCCACAACGACTAGACAAGGCACCTCCAGCAGCCTCAGGATCAGGAGGCAAAGTGGTCCAACCGACTCCCCAATCGCTCCCTCAAAGACAAGGCGCCTCCAACATTCTCGTTTCACCCCGTCAGCGCGGCAATCCGGTCCTGACGCACCTCAAGTCGATGCCATGGGAATACAGCGATATTCCAGCAGACTATGTCCTTGGAACAACGACGTGTTTGCTGTTCTTGAGGTACTATTTATATTACACTATCGAGTTATGTAGCATATGCTGACAAGGTTCGCGGTCTAGTCTCAAATACCACCGCCTTCATCCCGAATACGTCTACACTCGAATCCGAAACTTGCAAGGCAAATACAACCTACGGATCCTGCTCACAATGATTGACATTCCG
This sequence comes from Aschersonia sp. MBC 622, assembly GCA_030782805.1. NCBI lineage: Eukaryota > Fungi > Ascomycota > Sordariomycetes > Hypocreales > Clavicipitaceae > Aschersonia > Aschersonia sp. MBC 622. Next base: position 46,648 of record JARJPL010000149.1, read on the forward strand.
AACCATGAAGATCCACTTCGAGAGCTGTCCAAAACGTCCATGGTCAATAATGTGACCATTGTCTGCTGCTGGTCCGCCGCCGAGGCGGCCCGCTACTTGGAGCTCTACAAGGCTTATGAGCACGCCAGCTTCGACGCGATTCGCGGCAAACAGTCATCGAGCTACGCAGAGCGGCTTGTGGACTTTGTCACAGTCCCGCGCAGCCTGAACAAATCGGACGCAGTTGCTCTAGTGGCCAATTTTGGCAGCCTAAAGAACGCCATCAATGCCGACGCCGAACAGCTCGGCATGCTGAGTGGCTGGGGTGGTGTCAAGGTCAAGCGCTGGAGCGCGGCCATTGAAGAACCATTCCGAGCCAAGAATGCTTCCAAGCGCATCTTGCCCACTGGCGACGCGGCCGCCGTCGCCGCCCTTGCCGAGCCCGATGCAGCCAACAGAGGATCAAGGCTGCAAGGCGCCGTGCCGCTCTCGCGCGTGCCATTGCGAGATATGCCCGCTGCCTCGGCAGCTAGCGAGACGACTCCCGAAGCAGGCCAGCCAGTAAATTCGACCAAACAATTTCAATTCCGTGGCGACACGGACGATGAGGATGACGAACTGGAAGCGGCGGCGACTACCACTTCCAAAACCGCAGAGGCGGCCAGCAAACGAGCGGAGTTCCAGACCGGCCAGGCTGAGGAGCTCTCCGATGGAATTGCTGCTGCTCTGGCAAAGCTTCGCAAATAACCTCCGGCGCTGGGCAGATTTATTTGCAGATACTGGGCACATGCTTCATCGACATCGTTCCCCGTACCATTTTGTCGGAGTGGAATGTAGTGCTGGTCTCTGATGCTATGAGTTGCTTTTGTCCACCATGTTCGGCATGGCCTGGCCTTGCATGGATGAGCATGCGTTTCTGGCACCAGACGAATCAAGGTCACGATTAATAGTAGCATCTTTGGGGGCTTGCTTCTCATTCCTTGGCTATTCCTGCAAATCGATAGTCACACGCCCACGACGCGCGAGCCCAGGAAGTCAAGAACCCGTTCCAAGCATGCTGGGCGGGATACCATCGTGATGCCATGGGGACATGATGAGCCTCCCCCCCCCCCCCCCGGGAAAACTGCGACGACGACCAGTAGGCTGTAGAAGAAGACAGCTGGGAGTGATGGCCATACTCAGCCTCGCCACAGAGACCACTGCTGTCGATGATCTCAGCACAGCTATTGTCATACGTGACCAAATCACCTTTGCCAACATTCTCGATATTATCTCCGAGGTGAACTTGAGCACTATGAAGAAGAAAGTCACGGAATCTATATCGCTGAGACTGCAATTTACTACCTAGGTGGCATGGTTACTTGTGTGTTTCCGCGCGAGAACCATGTCGGTGGCGCGAATACTAGTTTGATCAGCTTATGATCTTGTCAGCGGCCCATACAGTCACTTTCTGAATGGATAAAGCGTAAGGCCGCTGTTGAATCAGGTCAGGACTCTTTGTGATGGTCTGTCAGTGGCATCTGATACCCCCCTGGCGTTCTGGACCTCTCTACTTGACTCCAGAAAGACTGGCACGAACCCCAACAATGCTGCCGAGATTGGCACTCTAAAGCTGAGGATTATCTTAATCGCCCATCTGGCGCGCCCGAAGCCTGGCCAGGATCGGCACACGGATCAATCATATGCAATAATCGAGACAGGAGGGCATTCTCAAAGCCGAGCCCAGTCTTAACTTGTCGAATTTAGTGGGCAACTGTGCACTGCTTACTTTGTCAAGGCAAATGGGAATAAAATGCAGTGTTTTATAATTCAGTTATCGGTAATCCCCAAGCTAGAACTGAGTATAGTCTGCACCAAAGTCCAAAGCCCATCAACAAGCCCGTCCGCCAAAAATGCCACCCATGAGCCCCTCCGAAACTCTGCATTGCTTTGCTAGAGCGACGACTATGAAACCTTGACATGAGGACCCGACTTTAGCGATGCCCATGCCCAATGAACGGGCAGTGCCGATTTCCGTTCTTCCAGACGCATCTATCAGGCAGTCCCTGAGTCTCAGCCCTGCCCGCGTCCTGAGTGCGACTCTCGTCGGGCTGCCTTGCGTTGTGGACAATCGGTTCCGGCGGGGGCACGAGCTTGTTGGCGGTCGCTTCTTCGGCCATGGCGGGAGCGGCCGATGCGGTAGTGAAGATTACTGCGGCGGCGACCAGGGGGAGAGCCGAGAACTTCATTTTGGTTTTCGTAGAGGATACTGATGAAAGTGAAGATGAGGAAGTGAGAACAGAGTTGCAAGTCGGTACTTGGAAGATGTTGGATTAGAGCAGTTACTTTGTGAATGAGAGCAAAGCGATCGTGCCGCATTATATAGACAGTTTTTGCTCATGCGTATGCGGCGGGACACGGACCAGTTCGCGCAGTCAGCTCGTTCCGGCTGCTCGTTTGTTACCAAGCAGCTCTGACCAGAAGAGGCATGTTTGGGGGACTGCTCAAGGAGACAGAGCAAGCAATCTGGGGGGGGGGGGGGGCGCCCGCGAAGTCGAGCCAGACAAAAGAAAAAAAAAGGTTGGCTCCTCACCGCACTGGCCAGAGGTTTGCCAACACCCGCCACCGCAGAGCGGCGCGGGGAGCTTTCTCAAATTGTTTGCGAGTTTGTCATTTAGTATGGCTCAAGTGTATCCGACCATGTCAATATGAAAGGACTGACGGTGGGAAGCAAACTTGAGAACTTGGATGTCTCTGCCTCAACGTACCAGCTCAAACAAGACCGTGCTGGCTTATCATAACTTTACTTGCATCTCCAGCTCAATATTTGATAGATTTTCATGAGGCTGGAAAGAGTAAACTTGACTCGTTAGAGTGATTGTATATGGTAGATCAGAATGGCAGAGAGATATCACAAATTTTACGTATATGGAGCATTAACGATGCATGTCTTGGACGGTCCGTTGTAGCCATCTACCCATGTTTCACGATTCAGCGAATCGTTAAGCTCTTCAAAATCGTCATCCATCTCCGTGTACACTGCGTGCTTTCTTTCCCACTCTTGAATTTTGTCATATCTACACGTGTGCAATGCCGTGCCCCTTTCTATGTTCATCTTCTTCTCGCTCCGTTTCCATGTTATGACAACTCGCATCGCCAAGGCACATGAGAGAGCTGCTGACAACAGACAGCTACTGTCAATCGATACAAGATCAGCAACCACAAATCGTGTATCAATTAGGGTATGCACACCGCCTCGCCCTCGCGGAGGAGATTATGCAAGAATCTGGTCTCTGTCCGAGTCCAACGTGGCTGCTCATCTTTTGCATGTCGAACACTACGGATATATGGAATGATTTGACATGGAGCAAAGTCCATGAACAGTACATATCAACTGCGAAAGTGTCGTTTCTTGGCAATAATTACCCGTACAAAGTGACGCTGTAAAATAGTTTGACCCGAGAAGACATTCTCGAGCAGCCATCTGGCGCTTTGTACCGCCATCAGATCTAAGTGCGGGGACTACGTGGTGGTGCGGATATGTAACCCCTTGACCGGATGGCTTTCCCATGATACCCGAGTGTCGCGCCCCGGGCTCGTGAGGGACTCAATACACACTGGCCGCAGCTGGCCGACGTTGTGCCGTGCGTATACGCCTGTGATCAGCAAACTCGGCAAAGGATCGTCTCAGCTGTTGACAGTGTGCAGCTCGACAAGCAATTTGAGAGTCTCGGTGACGAGGACGAGGTGCTCATCATAGAGCAGCTGACGAGCGTCTTTACCAGCACCCAAAAGGCTGTGTTTCCAGACACCCTACGCAGCTGTCTGTAATTGGCATCAATGCTAGAGGAGAGCGAATTGCTGGAGATTGACCACGACCACGCTGACTGATCTTGCCGACTTTGACTTTGCGAGCGTCCCGCGGCCCGCCTAGACATTTTCATGTCGTTTTGCGACGCGGGCGGGCAACGCGGGCGGCTGTCAGGGGCCGGATCACCACGATGGTCGGCTGGGAGCGACTATGATGCTAGGCAATTTCGACGCCTAGGACGAGGGACAGCGATTCAAACTTGGGCAAAAATGAATGGCTCATCGCGAGAAATCTGGGACGCGGCGCTCGAAAAGCGAAGGGTGCTACGCGCCAAGCGACGTGCCGGGCATTGAGGGCCTGACGTGTTCGCCTGAGCTGCAGGGTGGGTTGCTGTGCTCGGCAAGGTTGCTTCATCGCCGGTTCATGCAGGAAGGACCAGCGGACAAGCTAGCGACATCGCGCAAGGCAGCGCAAGAGACGCTGTGCGGGATACCTCGAAAGCATCGTATGTTGAGATATGCGCTTTTGCACAACAAACTTGGAGTAGTGGGAAGCCATTAAATTATGCGTATTTCATAAAGCCCACTAAATTCAGCTGATCAGCCCACTAACGCGGTCCACTATTGCTCTCAGCAGAACGCCCCACTTTGGAGAGCTCCCCGCAGATGGCTTCAATATGTTCTCGATTCCTCCACCCACAGCATCATTACGTCATGTATTTTTACCAGCACGACCGTTTCTCTGTTCGTCTCGTCGACCATGTTCTAGGATAAATTTCTTTCTCGACAATTTGTGTAGAGGGGAACGTTGGACGAAAGACTAAAAGATTATTACCAACAATGTAGCGTAGCAGTCATCAACGATATATCCGCCCATCACTGGACCGTAGACGCAGCTAGCAGCTCATCCCTCCCTTCACGGCCAATTAACAGCGACGGCCACCACACATGCCGCACAAGTACTATTGACAAGCAGCAACACACTGCCATCTCGATCCTGTCCCATATTTTCCATTACGATATCCTCTTTCCAGGCGCCTGGTTCCCCGTCAAGCCCCATTTCTGGCCAAGTATTCGCTACCTGACTTGCTTGCTTGCTTGCAACTGTCTTGTTCCTCGGTCGCGGAGCTCACCAGCCCCCGTTGCGCCTTGACACGCAGCTAAGCTTTCTCTTGCCCTGCTTTACCTTGCTGTTTTCTACTGTATGCTGTATTTTGCCTAGGTACGAGTGCCTGGCAAATCCCGAGTCTAGCCTTGCTTGCCATTCCCCAGCCTGCTCCCTCAACTTATTCCTTCCTCGCCACCCCTCTTGCCTCACACCACTTTTCTTTTCTTCCCTCCCTCACTCACACCACTCACGAACCACCTCTTCCACAACGTCTCACTTCCAAATAAAATCCTCAAAATGTCCAAGTCGCGCATGCCCTTGATCCTCGGCCTCGGTGCCGCCGGTGGTGTCGGCTACTACCTCTACAACTCTGGCGGCAACGCCAAGGCCGCCGAGAACAAGTTTGAGAGTACGTCTCTCTGATCTCTTCCCAGGCCTCGTCGCGGGTGGTCACGCGCGTTTGGACAGCGACTTCTGCTGCTGCATTGAGCAATTCACTTACAATAATCTTCTTCAGGCGACCTTCACAAGGCCCGCGCCAATATCAGGTCGGCCATCCCTGGCACGGGCTCGTCACCCGACGCCGAGAGAAAGCTTGAGACTGCCGCCTCCGAGGCTGGTGCCAAACTCGACAAGGCTGGTGCAAAGATTGACAAGGCTGTAGGGTCACGCCAAACCAACAAGACAAGACTTTAATCGCTAACATTCAATTCACAGTGGCAAAAGGCCGACCAGCAGGTCGGCCAGGCCAAGGATCACGCCGAGGCCTACGTCAAGGACGCCAGAGCAGAGGCCCTCAAGGCCGTCGACAAGTTCGACAAGACAGTCGAAAACGGCGCCTCCAAGGCCAAGAGCGGAATATCTAGCTGGTTCGGTGGCAAATAATGTATCAATCACGAGCTTGCAATGCTTTTTCTTTTCGGCTTTCTTCCGTCAAACAATCAATGCGTTTACAGCCTGTTCTATAGGAAAAAAACAAATTCAAATCATCCCGAGATATCCATGACACTTTCACGCGTGCACCGTGGACCATTCCAGGACTAATTTTGTTGTGAACTATGTTTTGATTGTAGCCATCCTTGGCTTTTTACACATGTGACCCAAATATTGCTCCCGATAACCTCGATGTTTGCTGATGAGGAAGAAAAAAGAAAGATCCCCAAATTGACCGGCTAATGTACAGACCATGCCTCTCCATCACGATCGACCGCGATTCTATTGATCCAGCTCCTCGGCCACCAGCTTCAAGATCTCCTCGACACTTTTATGCGCATTGGCCGGCTTCTTGGCCACAGCCGGCCACGTTTCGCCATATCGAGGCTCATTAGCCACGCACTTGGCGACCACCTCGGCGCGCTTCTCCTCGGTCCCGTGTTGGCACAGGAAGCGGTAGTACCACGCCCAGGTATCGCCCCGCGCGGCGTCGAGCGCCAGGGCGCGCTCGAACCAGCTCTGCGCCTTGTCCAGCTTGCGCTCGGCCCAAAACAGACGCGCGACACCGACGAACAGCGCCGGGTCGTTGTCAACCTTTTTAATAGCCTCGAGACTGCGCGGCTTGCGCTGCGTGCGCGCCTCGAGGTGCCAAATCTGCTCGACGTAGAGCAGCCCGCTCCGGGGCACTTCCTGCAGCGCGCGCGCCATGAGCGACTTGGCCTGCGCGAGGTGGCCGCCGCGGCGCTCTAGCCGCACCGACTCGCACCACAGCTCCGGCGACTTGGGCACCGCCAGGCGCGCGCGGTCCAGCACGGAGCGCGCCTTGACGATGAGGCCTGCGTCCTCCTCCAGGCGCGCGTACAGCAGCCACAGCGGCACGGAGCGCGGCACCGCCTTGACGCCTGTGGCGTAGGCTTCGCGCGCGAGGCCGACCTTGCCCATGTCCTGGTATATTTGACCCTTGAGCATCCACAACTTGGCCGCTGCGGGGAACAGCTGCAGCGCCTGCAGAGTCAGGTCGAGCGCCGTGTCAGCGTCGCCCTGCACGCGCTCAAAGACGACACTCTTGGTCCACACGCGGTCCGTGGGAGCCTGCTCCCGCGCCACGGCGAGCAGCTTGCGCGCCTGCTCGGTGTTGCCGCTCTCCGACTCGAGCTTGACGGCTGAGAGCCAAATATCCTCGTTGTTGGGGTTCTGGTTGAAGGCGCGCTTTAGCACCAGGCGCGCGCCGTCCACCTCGCCGCTCTGCCATTTTTCCTTGGCTAGCATCATCCACAGGTCCTCGCTCTTGGGGCATGCCTCGACGGCCTTCTCCAGCACCTGCCACAGCGAGTCGCGCGTGCCGTGGTTGCGCTCCAGGTCCGCCGCGGCGTTCCACAGCGTCTTGCTGTTGACAAACACGCGCAGCGCGTATGCGTAGATGGCGCGCGCCGTCTCGTACTTGCCACGGTTGATGCTGCCGCGGGCATCTTCCATCCACGTGTCCTTGCGGTCGTCGTCCTCGTCCAGGCCCCAGCCGAGCGTCTCGCGTATGATATTCTCGCAGGTCACCGTCGCGCCGTCCTCTTCGCATGTCTCAGCCTCTGCGATCCACTCCTCGCGCTTTGGCATCGCTTGCTCCTTCACTAGCACCTGCACACCTCTCTTGATTACATTAACCTTGGTCGCCTGCCCGAGCTGCTCCTGCAGGCGAGCAGCCGCAATCCAAATCTCGTGCGATGTCGGGCACGCTTTGCGCGCTTTGTTAAGCACCTTTTGCGCATTTTCGGGCGTCTCGAGGCGCGCCAACGCCAGCCACAGGTCTACCGACAGCGGGATCAGCTCCGTCGCCTTGGCGAGCATGAGTTTGGCATCGTCGGGGTTCTCCTCCAGGTTAACGGCCTCTTTCCACAGCGCCTCCGATTCGGGGATGTGGTCGAGCGCCTGTCGAATAACACGCTTTTTGTTATTGGGAATATGCTCCAGCCGCATCGCTTCCACCCACAGGCGAACCGAACGATTGTTGGCCTCGATGGCGCGGCGCGCGATAACCTTGGCATTATTACTATCGTGGTTGAGGCGAATATTCTCCAGCCACGCGTCCTCGCTCTTGGGGCACCGCTCGCAGCCCTGGTCGATTGTCTTTCGCGCAGCGCCAATCTTGCCGGCCAGCTCCTCCAGGCGGGCGGCCGCTATCCAGCCCAGCGCATTGTTGGGGTTAGTCTTGACTACCGACTGCAGTAGCTCCCGCACACGGTTGATGTCGCCGACCTGGCTGGCGGACTCGGGCATGGCCATCTTGTTGAGACTCGTAATGTAGCCTTGAGGATCGATACTCGTAGAGCTGCCGTTGGCAGCATCGCCGTTGCCAGATCGCGAAGCCTGTTCCAGCCTCGACTTGAGCACCTTGTCGCGCGCAGCACCAATGTCCGCAAAGTTGGTCATTGTACCGTCAGAGGTCTCCCTACCCCCAGCGCCTGAAGATGCGCCACCGTCATCCGTAACCATGGTGCCCATCTCGGTGGAGTCGCGCGCCGCGGCCAGAACACTGTCGGGCACGGCGTAGAAGCGCTGCCGCAAGGCCTGTTTGCTACGTCTGTTCTTGCCCGTCAGATCGCCTACTTCGGGCAGGCTCGCCCACTCGTCGTCGGATACAGTCGCCAGCGCACGCTTCAGGTCGGTAAATTGTTGCTGAATCTTGGGGTTATTACGCTCGTACTCGTCGCGCTCGGCCTGCTCTCGTTCTTCGCGCTGGCGCTTACGCCGGTCCATGCGCTCGTCGACCCATTCCCAAATCTTGTCGGCCTCTTCATCATCTTTATCGTAGAGACCACCGGCAAAGAGGCCCACCTCGTTGTCCGGGTCCTGGTATCGCTCGTCGTCACCTCCGCCACCCCCCTCTTCCTCCTCCTTGTCCTTCTTCCCACGGTCTGGTGCCAAACCTAGTTGCTGGGCACGCTTGGCCAGCGCCTCTTTGATTTGGTCATCGCTGGGACCATCGCGCGCGGGGCCGAGATCAGATCGGGTTGTGAAGCCAGTAGCACCACGGCCGAGACCTGCCACGTAGTTTTCCGGCGCCGGCTGGCTCAGAAAGTCGCGTCGAGTCGTCATCGTATCCTATATTCAAAGTATCTCCAGACGAGCCTACCGATGCGCGTTGGATACGATGGCGCTGTGTGCGCGGTGGTATATAACAGAGGCAGTAAACAAATGCGTGGTTGCTCAAAAGTTGGCTGCCAGTGGCTTTTAGCTGTTCGCTGCCTAGTAGGCATAGGTGTGGAGATTGACTGCACCCGGTGTCAATCTTTTCCTGCCACTCCATGCGATCCCCGCAAAACTCGCACATGGTGACTACTCAAATTCGTACCCGCAGAATTCCTTATCGATAGCTCCCACTACCAAAAAAGTTTCCCACCAGACCGACCCCCACTACGTACATTTCGAGATCTCTTTTTCATTTTACCTTCTTTTCTGTCTGTCAACTGCACTTCAGTCCAGCGAACAGAACCTCCAGAGACAGGGGCAGGTTGTCGAATCCGCCGAACTCAATCCAGCATGGCCAAAGTAAAGACGCCCAAGAGAGGCGCGTCGAAGTCTCCCTACGAACGACCGGGCCAGTCAAACAGCGTCAGCAACAGCAAATCCGCCAAGAACAATGTCTTCAAGTTCAACACCAACTTTGGTCAACATATCCTAAAGAATCCTGGAGTAGCCGATGCAATTGTCGAAAAGGCCTACCTCAAGCCTACCGATACCGTTCGTTCCCCCAACACCAGAAAACATCGTCACTTTGCTTTGCGCTGACCTTCAGAAACCTCAAGGTCCTTGAGGTTGGCCCAGGGACAGGGAATCTAAGTGTGCGCATTCTCGAGCGCGCCAAAAAGTTAATATGCGTCGAGGTCGACCCTCGTATGGCAGCCGAGGTAACGAAGCGCGTGCAGGGCACGCCGGAGCAGCGCAAGCTTGAAGTGCTGCTCGGCGATGTCATCAAGACGGAGCTGCCAGCATTTGACGTGTGTATTTCCAACACGCCATACCAGATCTCGTCACCGCTCGTCTTCAAGCTGCTGGCCATGCCCAATCCGCCGCGCACGTCGGTGCTCATGTTTCAGCGCGAATTTGCCCTGCGTCTGACGGCCCGACCTGGAGACACGCTCTACTGTCGTTTGTCGGTTAATGCGCAGTTTTGGGCGCGTATCACGCACGTCATGAAGGTGGGCAAGAACAACTTCCGCCCCCCGCCCCAGGTCGAGTCATCGGTGGTGCGCATCGAGCCCAAGGTCGGCAAGGACCGCCCCAACGTCAGCTGGGACGAGTGGGACGGCCTGCTGCGCGTCTGCTTTGTGCGCAAGAACAAGACGCTACGCGCCAGCTGGCTCGGCACCAAGGAAGTTCTGGCCATGGTGGAGCGCAACTACCGCACCTGGTGCGCCATGAACGGTGTGGCTGTCGACGACAGCCTCGTCGAGGATGGTGCCGATGATGAGGATGACGAAATGGCCGTGGATGGTGCCGAGGACGCGGGTGGCATGGATATAGATGCAGAGGATGAGGATGATGATACCCCAGCGTTTTTCAAAGAAGCGGCCGCGAATGCACCCCCGGCCAAGACCAAGAGCAAGCGCAAGAAGACCAAGGTCGCAGAGCTGGTCCGGGAAAAAATTCGCAAGGTCCTCGAGGACGTGACGGAGCTGGCTGACAAGCGCTCAGGCAAGTGCGACGAGAATGATTTTCTACGGCTACTGTTTGCCTTTAACGAAGAGGGCATTCATTTCTCATAAACTTGCTTCACGAACATTATGTAAGGGCTTTCTATTTCTCATAGATACTATTAACGGGTTGAGCGGAACGGCGTTACGGGCGTACAAAAAAGTATTGTTTATACGATTATCACGAATGAAATCAGCATTGCAAAAGCTTCGTCTGTAAATAACGATTCTCGATGCGTTTGTGTCGGTATTAGCAAGGATAGCCCCTTTGAACTCAAACTCTCACAGTACGTCGTTGCTTTGCAGGTTAGTTCCTTGTTCATTTCGGGCAGCGACTGATAGAATGATGGAGATGATTATGAACAACTTCCGACATGCAATAGTCATAATGGTCTCCCATTGACTTGGCGTCATCAAGGAAATCTTCATGCACGGCGCGCAGCTCGTCGAGGATGGAGCACCGCACACTCTGGCGAAGACGGACGGAAGCTGATTTGCACAACTCTTGCAATCGACAGATGAACAATAGTTGAACAGCAACAAGTCTTGTACGGTACAGACCATTTGTATGTCGTAGAATGGGCTGCGCGAAGACACCAAAAAAATGATACACGAACCCATCCGGAGAACGATCGATACGACAAACAGCCTCTCCTTTGTCTTTTATGCCGAGTATGATGAACAAAGGCCGAGCATCGCCTGCTTAGGGAGACGGTTCGAGCAGGCCGGACTCTGTGAATATGTAATCTGATTTCTATATCTTAGTAGAGTGTGGATATCTTGAAATATTCACTCTCTCTAGGAAGCGTTTTACTCACTTTTGCAACTTCCCAACTCCAATACCCGGTAGGCGCTTTTTGTCTCTACTAGGATACTCCCAGTGTCAACTGATACAACAACAACAACAGCAATAACAATCACGTTGTAACTTCCGTGGCGGAGAATAAAAGCAACGTGAGATGCCATCATTCAGAAACAACGGGGAAAAGAGACTGAATAGCGTTGAATACAATGTGCATCTAGTTGTCTGGGAAAAATTATGTCTATTTAGTTTATAAGCAGTTCAAGGTCGGGCACAGAAACTGGAAAGGTCTTCAAATACACATTTATATTAAGAACTCAAGTCTAGAAGAGCTCCATGAAGAGAAATAGAATAAGTCGCAATACCATGGTACAGCATAATACACTCATACAACAGCTGCAGTCAAGTAGCCGTCACTGCTGATAGTATCAAGGTAATTTGACAAATTACAGAAGCAGCACGGCGCCAAGGACGAACAGGCTGACGGGGCGGACAATGCCGGCAGCACCAACAGTCACGGGGACAGTAGGAACAGCCGTGGCACCGGTGCCGGTGGCCTTGGGCGCGCAGGCCGAGGGGGAGTAGTCGGCCTTTCCACCGCCAATAGCCTCGTAGCCGAGGCAGTTGTTGTAGGAAGAAACACAGAAGGACTGGTTGGCACCAGGCTGAGCCTTGCAGTCGCCCAGAGCAGCAACGCACTTCTTGGCACACTCATCCTGACCCTGGCCCTGACCAGCGGGAGGAGTCTGACCCTGACCGGAGGGAGGAGTCTGGCCCTGACCGGAAGGAGGGGTCTGGCCCTGGCCGGAGGGAGGGGTCTGACCTTGGCCTTGACCGGGGGTGCCGGTGGGAGCGGGAGTGTTACCCTCCTTGGAGCAAGCGGCGGGGTAGTAGTCGGCCTTGCCGCCACCGATGGCCTGGAAGCCGAGGCAGCTGTTGTAGTTGGAGACGCAGGTAGACTGGTTGGCATCAGGCTTGGACTTGCAGTCAAACAGAGCATTGGAGCACTTCTTGGCGCACTCATCCTGGGCATGACCGGTACCGGTAGGGGCCGGAGGGTTGTTACCCTCCTTGGAGCAGGCGGTGGGATAGTAATCGGCCTTGCCGCCACCGATGGCCTGGAAGCCGAGACAGCTGTTGTAGTTGGAGACGCAGGTAGACTGGTTGGCATCGGGCTTGGACTTGCAGTCAAAGAGAGCATCGGAGCACTTCTTGGCGCACTCATCCTGGGCGTGGCCGGTACCAGTAGGAGCAGGAGGGTTGTCGCCCTTGGAGCAGGCGGAGGGATAGTAATCAGCCTTGCCGCCACCGATGGCCTGGAAGCCGAGACAGCTGTTGTACTCGGACACGCAAGAAGACTGGTTGGCATCGGGCTTGGCCTTGCACTCGAACAGAGCGTTGGAGCACTTCTTGGCGCACTCATCCTGGTTATGGCCGGTGCCGGTAGGAGCGGGAGGGTTGTCGCCCTTGGAGCAGGCGGAGGGGTAGTAATCAGCCTTGCCGCCACCGATGGCCTGGAAGCCGAGACAGCTGTTGTACTCGGACACACAAGAAGACTGGTTGGCATCGGGCTTGGCCTTGCACTCGAACAGAGCATTGGAGCACTTCTTGGCACACTCATCCTGAGCGTGTCCGGTGGGGACGGGCTTGTGAACGGTGCAAGGGCAGTCGGTGATGGTCAGCGTGGTCGCCGAGGTGACTGTGTACGTCTTGGAGTTGAAGGTGAGGGTGGTCGAGGCAGGGCAGTAGGTGGTGAGAGCCGTGACAACTTCCGTGGTGTACACGATGTTGGGCGAAGCCGTCACGGTGGCGTTGGACGGAAGGGCATAGGCCGACAGGCCGGCCACGGAGGCAGCTAGAATGAGCGACTGCATATTTGGTTCTGAAAAGGCAAGGTATACTTTTTAGAAAGGTAAAGGTAACGACCGTGGACAATGAAGTAAGCTGAGTATAGGCTTAAGAGATGCGACGGGGGATATCGACAGGTCTTTTATACAACATATCGTATAAAAGCTCCTTTTTCCTGCTGCGGAGGGCTTTCTCCGCTTATTGGAACGTAAATCAACTTCCCGTATCCGACGTCATGATTGGGTCTTTAGTTTAAGAAGAGGACCATGGATAGCCATCTCGTATTCTGATGAACTTGCGTTGGGCTACCCAACCAAACCTTAAACCCCGGCCGTGCGAATTTCTCGTGAGCCCCCCCACGAGGACTGCCATTGACCTCTCACGACTTAGCCTAGAGAATCGGGGCTTTGTGAAATGCGCGTGCTGGTGAGTTATGGTCGGTTGTTTGCCTCAGCTCGTTAAAGCCAGAAACGCATTCCGTAACTCAGGCGCACCTTGGAATGTGACAGCGTTTAATAGCAACCGTCCCAGTATTACTCTACGCCCTACATAGTCGTCAATTGCCCACCAATCCTTTTCCGTGCCGAGCGTCCCGATGGGTATGCACATGATATGCTAGTAATAAGCTTTGATACTATAGCTTGGGCTTAGCACCTCAAGCGGGTCATCGGGCTCCAATACGAGGTTCCGGCTCACGCTAATGGCTAAATAGATCGCAAATGGAGCGGATGGCCAAACATCCCGGGCCAATCAAGATACCTTTGTGGACAGCCCGCTCAGCGTTGTTTCCGAGCTAAAGGCAGAATGACGTCCGTATTGCCGAAGCGTTCCTGGCTCAAAGAGGAGACTTCTTCCGCGCATGCAATCTCTCAGGGGTAAATTTGTAAGGGGCGTTTAAGTTTTGGTAAGCACTTCCGACGCTGCGACGGACCATAAGGCTACACGAGCAAGGGGAGGTTGCAAGTCCATTCGCTGCTCGTGTGGTGCATGGAGCAAAGTCCTAGAGTCACGAGGAAAACGAACAGGCATCAGCAACAGACCTGACAAAAGTGTGGCTGTGCTGATTGATTCTGAAGAGAAATTCTCAATTATTATGTGGCGTCTCGGGAGGCGATGAAGCCACAGCTGCCAGGTGGGCGCATACCTCGACAGCTCAACTCTGACTCTCTTCGCTCTAGTCGCCCATAATATATTTATCATCACCTCTATCACGACATCTTGTCAAAACCTCTTGGTTGCTTGTCAATCCACGAGTCTCGTATTTTGCAAGAGAAAATCTCTTGGTTAGCTTGTTAATCTACGAGTCTCGTATTTTGGAAGGTCGGACTTGGTTAGCTGTATTGCACGGCCATTCCCCTTTGGCATTCCTTAAAATGAATTGTTAAAGCGCACTACTATGTGTAGGACGTCTCTGATTGTCGGCCAAAGACACAAAAGTTGTGCGGCCGGAACGTGGGGGAATCCTGCTCTCCGCCTATCAACAACCATGGCAGTCATGAACTCTATTTTCCATAACACTCGAGCGCGAGCAAGTAACAGCGCGATTTTCATATAGCGAAAACGTAGAAAAGTCCAGAAAAATCTTGAGAAGCTTATCTGGTGTACTAAACTTTCAATACAGCGTTAGAAATATGGTCAGCGGTTAGGATTGAGGTCGGTAATTGGGTTCAGGGTTAGTGTTATATTAGGTATTTTGGTGCTTGCTGATAATCCTGCCAAGAAATCCGACAAATAGGAGGACCTAACTGCAATATATTATTCAGCTCGAGCTCACCACAGATGGGTCCCTCGAGCCTGTTGCTACATAGTCAAGTACCAAGCCTGTTGTATCCACCAAGACTCGGGTATATGTTTGTATTCAGAGGGTTCAGTATCACCCGAGTACCAACGGCTATTCAACACTCATATCGCCACGTGGCCACTGATTCAAGGATGAACTGTGATATCCAAGATGCAAGTATTAGGCCGCCAAGAAGAGGTAATCTCGCGCAAGAGCGAACATTTTCAAGCAGTGTAGGAACTCGATCAGCATTATCTATTTGGCAAGGAAGAACATGATTCATGAACGGTGCAGGTATTACCTGGAATTTCCGCATCATTATTTGCCTTGTCAGATTCTAAAAAACCGTTGCGCAGAAATACCAACTTTTGCGTTCTGAAGACACAGTGCCGTCCAAGCTACGGCACGGGCGAGTGCCACACAGCTGCCAATTCCTGGCCACAAGCAGTTTTCGTGCAGCGTGCTTTTGGGGAAGTATGCTTCCGGCAGCTGATGCAAGATAAATAAGCGAGTTTTTATGTTGTACCCATACAAAAGATGCCATGTGTCTCCGACTGCCGCGGGGGGAATGGCCACGTGCAACAGCAAACAGCTATCTGTACAGGTGTAATCGGCATCATATGGAAATACAGCTAACCGAGAAATTCTCGACGAAGCTGTGTTTGCAGGATTCCTCTCATTACAGAGATGTCACAAGCGAAGCTGACGGTTCACAGGAATGATTGCTGTCGCTTCCAGAATATCACCAAGTATGAATATATATAATCGGTAAACCCAGCTCTATCCCCGTTCCTCGCATTACAAGACAGCTATCTTTCCCATTTCTCGATATTCACTTCTAAATATAAGGGAAAGATGTTGTTCTACCATATTATCGCCGTCCTTGCCACGGGCCTCGCCGCCGCTTCAGCCCTAACAAGGCACGCTGTCTGCAGCGAAGGGCCGAGGCTCATCTGCTACGGCAAAGACGACAACGCCGTTGTCGGCGCCGGCGGCTTGCAGGGCCTCGACCCCGAGGACGTGCGGTACGTCGCCGCCTACCTGCGCTGGCTCGGCGAGGCCAACGAGGGCACCGCCAAGTTCTGGACCATGGCCCGGGCCGACGACTGCACCGAGTGGACGCTCCCCGTGCCAATCGGCGGGACGGTTCTGGCACTGGCCAAGCACACCAGCCCCTGGCTCACGTCGTCGGTGCTGTACGAGGACATGGCGACGGCGATTGACGGCGACAAGGGCCTGCTGAAATGCGGAAAGCAGGGCGGTCAGGTGGGCGTTGTGGCAAACTTGAAGAATCCAATGTATAGTACGGAAGAGTACAAGCAGAGCCGTGCAAAGCCTGAGGGCATCTTGCTTAAGCTTGTCAAGGCTCCTCCGCCAAGGCGATGGGCTGAGAGTCGAGGGGCTCTCTCTGATGGTAGTTATCAGGTTTGTGAAATGATTTAATAGTCAACGAAATAAATTCGCAACTGACAGGAACCGGAGAGTCTTTAATTGAGGATAGAAAATCAACCTGAGACGAGTTCTGTGATAAAGGTCGTTTTCAGTGACAAGCGTATTAGCTCGTAAAGTGATTGCTACGGGACCTTGTTTAGCTTTATTAGGTATTTCGTGCAGAACTCGTCTAAAAAATTTTTACATTATAAAAACTTAAAACCTGTGTTGGGGAAGTGCGGCTTTCTTCTTTTTGTGTCTAATGAAATATGGTCTCTTTGTACTCCCCCGATTTTTACAGAAAATAGAGGTGCGCGCTCTCATGACTTATGGCGGTAGCTATCTGTTGCTACGAATACTTGAACTACCTCTTTTGGTCTTTTGGTGCTGAAAATTGAATGCTAGGAAGATTGTGAGCCTGTTTTGGAGGGATCGTAGCCCAGTGTTGGTAATGGTGCAAATAAAAATGTTGGACAACTCAGTGTAACAGACGTCGACCATGACCAAGGCATACCACCCCGGTACTGTATCAAATAGAAGACGTTGCTTTGCATTGGAACACTGCCCGAATGCTCATATCCGAGACTCTGGCATCCTATTACGCCTGGTTCAGGTCCAGATTTTGCAAAGTTGCCTACCGGGTAGCTGCCAAGCATAGACATGACGCGAACGAGCACGACAGGGTTGTGACACGGGACCCTTTGCAGTCGAGCAGCCACGACATCCTGCGAGTTCAAACGGCCCATGCGCGTTGTCGTGTGTCGTTTCCATTTTTCCTAGGCCGTGACGCGGGCGAGAAGCCCGAATAGTGAAAAGGGCGGACGGATCCAAAAATCTCGGAATCAAGATGCCAGCTCCCGCGGGACCCATGTTGCCATGTATGGGCCAGCATGGCTATAATAATGTGGAGTCGCTAGTTATTGTTTGAGCGGAAGTTTTCTCCCGTATTTCTACGAATATTCTTTGGGCTTCTTTTCCCTCGGCGGGAAAGAGTTGTCAAGTCTATTAATATCATGATACTCAGTACCAAGTATCCGTAATAATACGATGCCCGATGCTCTGGCATGGGGCGGTGATTTGAGGCGGTGCAACAATTGGCTGGGGCACCTCTGCAAATTACTGGCAGCATTGTACTGTGAATACTTGTTCAGATCCTTTGTACCGATACCTATCAGTGAGTAAAGACTCGTATCGACTGGCTAGGGTCTCAACAAAATCGAATGCAGTGAGTGTTCCAGAGAGGCATCACGAGACCTTTGTTTTCAATGCAGGGAAGGGGGGGGGGGGGGCTTGCTGCTGGGTTGTTTGCCAGCTAATTTCTGGTTACGACCGTGGTTCGTTTGATTATGGACCGTTCGAGGCAGCGAATAAAAATACTGTGAGTGATGAACAATAGTACTCCGTGACAGGGTTTGAAATAAGTAGAAACAGAAACGACTGCAAACAGGCCATTCTCCGGGTTGTTGAGTAGCACAGGCCAAACAGCCAGAAGCAGCGTGAGCGCCGAAGACCGCTAGAAGCAAATGTGGGCACACATCACCAGATAAAGGAAATGCAAGAAGGAAAGTCAAGACGGCTGGGCAAATGCTTGTTTTAGAACAAGGATTCTATTTTAATTACTGGTCACTAATCCGTACGGATACTCGATTTTAGTACAGATTACTCGACGCGACGCGACGTAACAAGGCAAGCTGGCGACTAGAAGAGAATGCTGCTGCTCTATTGTTTTTTTCTTCCTTTTTTTTACGGTAGCAGAAAGTGCAAAGAATAACAGGTTTTCCATGTCTCGTTTCTTGTGGTTCAGCCTGACAACCTGGCAGTGTGACAGTGTGGCGGAATAAAGTAGTCATCTTGTCCTGTGTGGGTGTCGTGTGGCTGACGCTTGAGGAGGAGTGGACGTGGCGTTCTGGAACAAGGAAAACGTGCACGCTCGTGACTGGCTTCTTTTCACACCATAATTTATGCGTGTAATATGTCTGAGTCGTTTTTTCTTTTAATTCCCTTTTTTCTGCTTTTGATTCGCTCCCACTTATTCAGGCTGAAGTCTACCTCCTTGCCGGGCATGCAGGGTGCTTGTTGAGTTATTACCAGGCGGGCTGCAAACATCTCATATCAGCCTGGTTGGTAGGGAGTCTGATGTATCAGTATGTGATTATTGATAATGTGAGCGAGTGGTGAGTGAAGCTGAAAGGAGTACAAGTGTGGTATGAGAGCGAGACCTGGGGCCATTTGCACATTTTGCCGTCTGGAAAGGCCTGCATGGTACATGTGCCAGTCAGTTGATACCTAATGACTGTTGTTTTCTTTGCCCCCTGTCG